>PVKH010023390.1:0-13879 GCA_004027955.1 Chaetophractus vellerosus
TCTCTAACACTTCTTTCTGGAATTCTCACTTTACATATATTAAATCATCTTTCTACCTCTCCCATTTCTCAAATGTTCTTATGTACATTCCATCTTCTTTTTATTCCATCTGTATTTAATTTTGAGTACTACTTATTCCTATATCACAGATCATGAATTTTCAACTCGTCTTATTTGCTGTTTAAACTTGAACTTGAATATCCCTCTGTTGGATGGGTTTTTATCTATTGAGGGCATTTCCTTCAGGTGTCTTGGGGTCTCAATATGATCATATCCTTGCTTTGCACCAGACTTTATCTCATGCCTTTTACCCAAATGGGCCATTAAAATCCAGTCTCTAGACTGCCAGGAATCAACAGATATAGCGACTAAAAAATGCATAGCCCTGCTTGCATACTTGTCACAGTTTATGTTTTTTCTCTACTTCTGGACCTTGTTGATTTCCTTGATCTTACCTCCAACTCAAAAACTTCTACACTCACTATTGTGCTCAGCATAATAGTTGATTATAATAGGAAATTTTGCCAAACGTATAGTCTGTTTTAATACCAAAAATAATTATTTTAAGTTTATTATTTTACATGACAATAGTGGCCTATTATAGCATTTACTCACAATTTTGGACAAATTACAATAAATCCAAGAAGAAAAATGCTGGCATGGCATTTGAATAATTATATTCAGTTGTTTTACAATAGCTGCATTGAGATGTAATTCACATCTCATAACATTCGTCTTTTTAAAGTTTCAAGTACAGTCATATAGTTGTTCCACAAACACCACTATCTAATTTTAGGACATCTTCATTACTCTAAAAAAGAAACTCTATAGCCATTGAAAATCACTACCCATTTTCCCCTCCTGCAGTGCCTGGCATCCATTAATTTACTTTCTGCTTCTATGGCTTTGAGTATTCTGGTCATTTCATATAAACGAATCATAGTATGTGGCCATTTTTGCTGGCTTCTTTCACTTAGCATGATGTTTTTAATGTACATCTGTGGTGTAGCATGTGTCATTGCTTTAATCCTTTTATTGCCAAATAATATTCCATAATATGGTATGGCTGAATAATCCTAAGGTCCAGAAACTGTGGATATGCCTTGAAAAGACAATCAGTAGAAAATGGATATTAAAGACTCTGCTAGTAAGGGCTCATAAATGAATTGCACAGTAGGAAAAATCTATATTGTTTTAGTGAATGCCTAAATTGTTATAATCAGACTGTTAGTAGAAATATGACAATTAATGGTCAGGAATCAGAAAAAAAGTGAAGATCATGCTAGAGAAAACCTATGTCGTCTTAGAGAATACCCAAATCTACATAAACAGACTGTTGGCAGAAATATGGGTGTTAAACGTGCTGCTGGTGAAGGCTCAGAGGGAATCCTTCTTAAGTCAAGGTATAAAGCTGATCTTAACTGTGTCCTATAGCTATATGGAAAGCAGAACTTGTAATCAAAGACTGGATATTTAGCTGAGGAGATTTCCAAAGCAAAGATACAGTCTTATTTCTTCTTATACTCAATGTGAGAAGAAAAAGACAAATTAAAGAAGAACTGTTAAGTAAAAAGGAACCAGAGCTTGATGACTGAAGAAATTTTCAACCTATCCAGAGTGAAAAGACACTACAATTAGGAGATTCACTGCAATGCTCCAAATCAATTTGGGGAGAACTGCCATGTTTACAATATTAAGTCTCTAATCCATCGATATGAGATGTCCTACCATTTGTTTAAATCTTTAATTTTTTCAATGATTTTTATGTAGTTTTCAGTGTACACATTTTGCACCTCTTTGTTAGATTTATAACTAAATAATTTATTATTTTTGATATCATTAGAAATGGACTTTTTTCCTAATTTAAATTTTGACATTTTTATTGCTTCTGTTAGAAATACAGTTGATGGTCATATATTGAGCTTGTATTCTGAAACCTTACTGAATTCATCTATTAGCTCTAATAGTTTTCTTGTGTATTCATGGGATTTTTTACATGTCATATCATCTGAAAATAAAGGCAATTTTCGTTCTTCCTTTCCAATCTGGATACCGTTTCTTTATTTTCTTGCCTAATTTTCTATGCTAGAACTTCCAGTACAATATTGAAAGTGCTGACAGCAGACATCCTTGTCTGTTCCAAATTTTAGGGGGAAAAAATCCAACTTTCATCATTAAGTATGATGTTATCCGTGGGGATTTTAAATATTCTTTATCAGAATATAAAGATGCATGTTGAGGAAGTTCCCTTCTATTCTTAGTTTGTTGAATGTTTTTATCAAGAATAGGTGTTGAACTTTGTCAAGCACTTTTTACACACCTATTGTGATGAGCATGTTAATATGATGTTTCAATATTATTATTGAATTTTGTATGTTAAATGAGACTTGCCTTCCTTGGATATATCCTACTCAGTCATTGTGTACAATCTATTTGTATGTTTTTTATTCAATTTGCTAATATTGAGGATTTTTGTGTCTATATTAATAAAGGATATTGTTCTACAGGATTCTCTTTTTGTGATGTCTTTACCTGATTTGCCAAAAGGGTAATCTGGCCATTTAGCGGAAGTGGTCCCACCTTTTATATTTTTTGGAAGATTTTGTAAAGGAGTAGGATAATTCTTTAAAAATTTGGTGGAATTCATTTGGGCCTGGCTTTTCTTTGTAAGAAGTTTTTTTGATTACTAATTCAATCTCTTTACTTGCTTTCAGTCTATTCAGATTTTCTTTTCTTTGTTGAGTCAGTTTGGTATGCATCTTTCTAGGAAATTGTCCATTCTATCTAAGTTATCTAATTTGTTGACATACTGTTCATTTCTTTATAAACCTTTTTATTTATGTAAGATTAGTAGTAATGTCCTCTCTTTTACTCCTGAATTTAGTAATTTGAGTCTTCTTATTTTTCCTTGGTTAGTCTAACTGAAGATTTGTTAATTTTTTTGATCTTTTCAAAGAACCGACTTTTGGTTATGTTGATTTTCTCTATTGATTTTCTACTCTCTATTTTATTAATTTTCACTCTAGTCTTCATTGTTCCTTTCCTTCTGCTTGATTGTATTGTTTTCTCTTCCCTTTCTTGTGTCTTCAGGTAGGTGTTGTTTAACTCCATTGTGATTTGAGATCATACTTTGTATGATTTCAATCTTTTATAATTTAATTTAATCTAAAATGTGTCTTGCATATATAGTTGAATCATGCTTTTTAAAATCCATTCTTCTAAACTTTACTTTTTTATTGGAGTGTTTAATACACTTGGCATTGAATATAATTGATGATATGGCAGGTTTCACATCTGCACTTTAATATTTATTTTGTACATATATCTTTTTGCTCCTCTATTCCTATATTACTGCCTTATTTTGTGTTTAATAGAAATTTTTTTCAAGGCACCTTGTTGTTTCTTTTAATACATTATTTGATTTATTTTCTAAATAGATTCCATTGGGATAACAATCAATGCCTTAATTTAAAACAAACAAATTTGGATTAATATCAACTTAATTTCAATAGTTTACATAAACTTTGCTCCAATGTAACTCCATGTTTTCCCTCGATCATTTTGTACTAGCATTTTAATTACAAATTACATGTTTATATAATACAAACCCATATACAAAGTTGTGTAAATTTTGCTTTATATTTTGCTTTGCATCCTTTATATCAAATAGGAGGGGGAAAAAGTGTTTTAATAAAAATACATTATACCCTTCTGCCTTGGCCATGGAGATGGGAACATCTGCTCCATGTGCAGGAAGCCACCTGATGGTGGTGGCGACCACAGCATTCCTTGTGACTCCGAGGAGCCCTTGAGGGTGTCCCTGCAAGAGGAGCTCCCTGAAATGGTCTTATCCAGTCAAGGAAACTTTGAAGGAAATTTTGAGTCATTGGACTTTGCAGAATTGGCTAAAAAGCAACCATGGTGATGCAATCTGTTAAGGGTGGAATCTGGACCCTTTGCAGAAAAGTATAGCATGGAATATGATGTATCATTACATTTTATGTGTATTTGCCTTTCACATCATGTAGGAAATAAAATGTATTGATAAATAGACAGATGAATATATAAATAGATGGACTGATAGGTTGATGGATAGATAGATGGAATGATACAGCAAATGTGGCAAAATGTTAAAAATTGATGGATCTGCATATCTAGGGGGAAAGAGGTATGTTTCAGTTCTATGAACGAAGTGTGCTTTATTTCTGTGATTGTCCTGTAAGTTTTAAAGTATTTCAAAATCAAAAGTTTAAAATTAAAAAAAAACATTCATTATCCTTTTTAAAGTTTATTTATACTGGTATTTTTTATTTCTTCATGTAGATTTGAGTTATTGCCTAGTGTTATCTCATTTAAGCCTGAAGGACACCCTTTAGAATTATTGTAGGGAAGCTCTGCTAACAAATTTCCATGTGGGTTATTACCTGTGCATGTCTTAATTTCTCTTTTAATTTTTTAAGAATAGTTTTGATGGACTTAGAATTCTTAGTTGACCAACTTTTCATTTCAGCATTTTGGTTATGTCATCCCACTGCATTTTGGCCTCCACAGTTTCTTATGGGAAGTCAGCTATCTTTGAATTTTTACTACTTTGAGTTCATTGAGTTTCTAGGAAATGTAGATTGTTTTCCATCAATTTGGGGAATTTCTCAAAAATTCTTTCTGTCCCTTACTCTCTCCTGTTCTTGTCTTATATTGGTACATAATGTTTTTCCACAAGTCTCTGAGGCTTTGTTCATTTTTCTTCGTGATCCTTAGACTGAATACTCTCAATTGAGCTATTTTCAATTTCACTGATTCTCTCTTCTGCTGGCTCAACTCTGTTGTTGATCCTTTCTAGGCAATTTTTCATTTCATTTCCACTGTAGAAATTCTATTTGGTTCTTTTAAAACTAATTTCTACCTCTTTACTTAACTATATATTTGGTGATACATCATTCTTATGCTATTATTTCATTCTTTAGACATGGTTTCCTTTAGTTCTTTGAATAGAGGTATAATAGCATTAAAATCTTTTTCTAGTCATTCTATTGTCTGGGTATCTCAGGGGCAGTTGCCACTGACTGCTTTCTTCCCTGTGTTTGAGTCATGTGTTCCCTTTTCTTTGCCTGTCTTGTAATTATTATTTAAAACTGGACATATTTAGTATTATAATTGGAATTGTTATGCTGAATATCATTTCTCGCCCACCCCAGAATTTATTTTAGTTTCTGTTTGTTTGTTTAGTGACTTTCATGGACTAATTACATAAAATCTGTATTATTTATCATGTGTGGACACTGAAGTCTTAGCCTGGTTGATCAGCTAATGATTGGACAGAGATTTACTTCAATATCTTGAGATATTAAGCCTCCCAGCCTATACTGAGGACCTCTTGGTACATTTTGGAGGCATGCCTTCAACCTTCTGTCAGTTTACAACTCTGCTTAACCTTTTACTTTCTGCTTACATACAGCCTCAAGGTCAGCCAGTAGTGAGGCTTTAGGGTCTTCATAAATCTTTTCTGAGAATCCACACAATTCCATACATATGTGTGATATTCTAAAGATCCAGGATTATGCCAAAGCTTTTCAAAGTCTCCTATGGACATCTCCTATCCCAGATTTTCCTTTAAAAATTTTTCGTTATACTTTTGTTTGCCTCCACTGGTATCATCACTTCAGGCAGGAAGGATGTTAAATAATTGAGGATGATTCTTTTTGACAAATGCACTTGTATAGGAATCTTCATAATACAATGGTTCTGAGTCATTTCAAATGAAGGCAAGTCCTCTGATTGGGATATTTCCATGGAAATGCCATATAGAACATATAGAGTGACAATTATCTGTGAAGTGCCTTTTTGGGAGCTTCAAATCCATTCTCATCCTCCAGTGGTTGCCAGGCTGCTGATTTCACAGGTACCATGGTGTTGATTCACTTACTTTTCAAGGATACCTCAGAGGTGGGTAAAAGGAAATGGGAATCAAGCATATTAAAATGTTGCAAGCTCATTGTTGTTACCAAGATTCAGCATTTTTTCCTTGAATAAATGCTCCTCAGGAAGCCTTTGACAATTTCTAGAATCTGAAAAAGTTGATTGCTAGTGATCTTACTGTTTTTATGGGGGTATAGATTTGAAAAGCTGATGCCCCACAGTTCCAGAAGTGCTTCCCTTGGCATTTTTTTTAGTAAATGAAATTGTTTAATTAGAGAAGTTGTAGATTTACAGAAAAAACATGCAAAAAGTACAGACTTCTTATATAGTCCCCACCCACACTTTTCCACATTAACATTTTGCATTATTATTTGTATTTTCTTACAGTTGATGAAACAAATTATTATAGTAGTACATAATAGACAGTAGACAGTAGTACATAATTTTAATAGGGTTCAGTTTATATAGTACAGCTTTATATGAGTTCTATGTTATTTATTTAATTTTTTTATTCTGTTAACATATATAAAACCTAAATTTCCCATTTTAACAACAGTCAAATATAAAAATCAGTGGTATTAGTTACATTCACAATGTTTGTGCTATCGCCACTATCCATTACTAAAACTTTTCCCTTTGTTTTTTTAATAATGTTTTTTTATTTTTAAAAAAGCTTTAGATTACATAATTGTTACATGAAAAATACAGGAGATTCCCATATGCCCCACCCTCTCCCCCTCACACACTTTCCCACATTATCAACATCTTTCATTAGTGTGGTACAATTGTTACAATTGATGAACACATATTGAAGCATTGCTACTAACCATGGAATAGAGTTTACATTATAGTTTACACTCTGGCCTGCACAATTTTATAGGTTTTGATAAAATGTATAATGGCTTGTATCCATCATTGCAATGTCATCCAGGAAAATTCCAATGTCCTGAAAATGTCCCCATGTTATACCTATTCTTTCCTCTCCTTCCTCTCAGAACCTCTGGAGGCCACTGACTTTATATCAATGTTGCAAGTGCTTCCATTACTAGAATAATAATGTCTACTTTATTCTATTGTTTATTCCCCAATCTTGAGGATTTGGGGATAGTGATGCCCACTCTGTATCTAAATAAGAGGGGACTTAGATCCCATTGGGCAGATGGATGGAACTGTCTCACCAGCAGTTGCAGACACTCTCTCTGTCCCTTAGGATGGGCATTGTCCATATCATCTCCTTGTTAGCTGTCCTGGGTGAGTTCAATGAACTGGAGAGTAGGTGTTGAAACTCTGTTGCAAATCAGGGCTCAACCAGCACATGAACAGACTAAAGATTTAAGTTTCTGGGACATATATTTAACAAGTAGTGCTAATTATAGGTTCAAATAAAAGGGGCAGAAGAGTCATACATAGGGAAACTGTAAATTAGTCTATCTCAGTTACACTGCGGAGCATAAATTCCAATTTAAGGCCCATTGACCGGATGCCAAATTCCTGAGCTTATTTGCCCTGCTTGTAGTGTCAAGATGTCTCCAGAGCCTTCAGGAACCTCATTGTTTGAGGCACTGTTTACTATGCCAGAATGAGAGCCTGTTGAGGCATGCATAAACTCCTGACTCACTTTGAAGTCTGTTAGACATAAAAACTCATTTATTTCTCCCTTCTGGTTAAGGTCTTTTTCCAGATACAGTGCTATTTGGTGCATGGTAATAATTCCTTGCTGCCTTGCTGCCTCAGGATTCATGTCCCATGCCCAGGGAGCAGGGGAAGGTAGCGCATTTATATGCTGAGTTTGGCTTAGAGAGAGGCCATATTTGAGCAACAAGGAGGATTTCAGGAGGTAATTATTAGGCAATATATAATACTAGGCTAAGTTTCAATTTCACAAGAAAAGGTACATAAAATCATCAATATCAAGGGCCTGGTATAATGGCCTGTCTTCCTTCACTAGGCACTGCCCATGTACTTGGGGAATTCTTGCCATTCTATTAAAGAATGCAGCAAGACTCTCCAGGATGGGGATTTAATATTCTTTTGGTTATCATGTGGGTATCCATCCACCAAGACAATGCCCCATGAACACCTGAATATATTCATATGCCTTAGAGGCACATCCAGGTGAACCCTGCCCCACTCATTCCCCCATCACTGACACCCCACACCAGTGATCCTCCCCTACCACAGTTGTGACACTTCTATGATCCAATCCTCTCCAAAAATGAAGCCAACAAAACAATCAAATAAAATTAATAAGAAAATGAAATAATAATTTGAAAATAACTAATAAAACACAAAAATAAAAAATAGAAAACTAAAGACTGAAATAAAATAAAATTTTTTAAATTAAAGATTTATTTTTATTTATTATACCCCCCCCCCCCCCCCCCTTTTCGCTTGTTCTTGCTGTGTTCATTTTTCTCTGCATTCCTCTGTGTCCGCTTGTCTCCCCCTGCTGGGGCAACCTGCCGAGTCAGCTCACTAGTGTGGTGGCCCGCCTACTCGTGGGGGCTCGCCCTTGCTCGCGGGGGCTTGCCTTTGCCCACGGCAGCGTGCCCCGCCCGCGGTGGCGTGCCCTGCCCACGTTGGCTTGCCTTCTCGAGGCAGTCTGCCCATTCAAGGAGGCCTGGGGACCTAACCTGGGGCCTCCCATGTGGTAAACCGGTGTCCTACCAACTGGGCTATACAGCTGGCCCCAAAATTTTTAATATATTATGTCTTTCATCACTGTAAGATCTGTTATCTTGTATGTACAGTGACAATTTCTTATGTGTGTTCCCAGGTGTCTTAATATTTTCATTTTATCTTCGAAGAAGCCTAAGGTTACAGAAAAGTCACATAGAAAATATAGAGGATTCCCATTTATCCAATGCCCTCCCCTTTTTCTACTATCCCCAAATTAATAACATTTTACATGTGGATGGTAAATTTCTTGCAATTGATGTACAAATATTGAAGCATTGCTACTAAAAATGGTCAATGATTTACATTATGGTTTGCATTTTGCACCATACACTTTTATAAGTTTTGATGAAATTTAAAATGACCTGTATCTGTTATTGCAAGGTCATGCAGAACAATTCTAATGCCCTAAAAATGCTTTATGTTCCATCTATTCCACTCTTTCCCTTTCCCTCCCATCAGAACCTATGGTAACCACTAACTTTCAATTTTTGAAGAATAAAGTTCATAGTTACTTGCCATGAGATAGGGCTTGACATATTGGTCTTTATTATTATTATTATTATTATTATTATTATTATTATTAGGCATTGCCTATGTTCTCAAGGGATTCTTGTTCCTCTAATTGAGAACATAGCAAGACTCCCCAGGATGTGAGTTCAATATTTTCTTGTTAATTGTTTGGGTCTCCACCCACTGAGATAACACACTATGACAAGATGAACACTTACATATTCCATAGAGGCATACTCCTGGTGCGCCCTATCCCACATATTCCCCCACAAAGGCTGCCCTACACCAGTAAGCCTCCCCTTTCATATTTGCCCAAAGAACATTTGCGCCATTGTAACCATAATCCTACAAATCCCCAGAGTTCACTTGGTCCTTCCTACAACTCTTCCCCCAGTTTCATGGATAGTTCAACCCCACTCCCCCACTCTACTTGCCCTCACAGACCAGCACCGCTGAAGGCAATCACATCACTGCACTAGTCTCACCCCTATTCACTGCCCAACCGCACCCTTCCATCTTATCATAGATTTTGCCTATATTGTCCTCAGCTCACCACCCTCTACTCCCTTTCTGTTTCCTGTTAACCAATCTTCTAGACTCTAGCTTTGTGAGTCTGCTCAATTTGCTTAAGTCATATCAGTGAGGTCATGTAATATTTGTCCCTCAGTGACTGGCTTATTTCAATTAATAAAACGTCTTCAAGATTCATCCATGTTATCCCATGTGATAATACTGCATTCCTTCTTACAACTGAGTAATATTCCATAATATGTTTATAACACAATTTGCTTATCCATTCATCTGTTGATGGACATTTGGGGCTTTTGGCAATAGCCCACTATGAACATTGGTGTGCATGTATCTCTTCATGTCCCTGCTTTCAATTCTTATGGGTATATACCCAGAAGTGGGATTGTTGAATCATTTGGCAGTTAGCTTTTGAGTCATATGGCAGTTAGCTTTCTGAGGCACTGCCAAAGTGTCCTCCACAATGGCTGCATCATTCTACATTCCCACCAGCAGTGGATAAGTGTTTCTTTTTTCTCTACATCCTCTGCAATATGTAGTCCTCTGTTTTTTTAATAGCAGGCAGTCTAATAGGTAAAAGATGATATCTCATTGTAGTTATGATTTGCATTTCCCTAAGTCCTAGTGATGTTGAGCATCTTTTCATGGACTTTTTAGCCATTTGTATTTCTTCTTTGGAGAAGTATCTATTCAATTCTCTTGCCCATTTTTTAAATGGGTTGTTTGTCTTTTTATTTTTGAGATGTGGGATTTCTTTGTATATGCTGGATATTGGGCCCTTATCAGATAAATGTTACCAAATATTTTCTCCTATTGAGTAGGCTGCTTTTTCATATTCTTGACAGACACATTTGAAGTGCAAAAGGTTTCAATTTTGTGGAGGTCACATTTATCTATTTTTTTCTCTCATTTATCATGTTTTTGGTGTAAAGTTTAAGAAACCATTTCCTACTAAAAGATCTTACAGATGCTTCCCTACATTATCTTCTAAGAGGTTATGGTCTTAGCTCTTATATTTAGCTCTATGATCCATCTTGACATAATTTTTGTATAAAGCGTGAAATGGTGATCCTCGCTTATACTTTTGGAAGTGGATATCCAGTTCTCCAAGCACTATTTGTTGAAGAAGCCATTCTCTCCCAGTTGAGTGGGCTTGGTAGCCTTGTCAAATATCAGTTGCCTGTATATGTGAGGATCTATATTAGAACTCTCAGTTCTGTTCCATTGGACAGTGTGTCTATCCTTGTGCCAATACCATGCAGGTTTGACCACTGTAACTTTGTAGTTTGTGTTAAAGTCAGCTAATGTTATTCCTCTGATTTCACTTTTCTTTTTTATTATGTCTTTGGCTGTTTGGGGCCCCTTGCCATTAAGTAAATTTCATAATTAGCTTTCCCAATTAAGTAAAAAAATGCTGTTGTAATTTTTATTGAGACTGCATTGTCTGTAAATCAATTTGGGTAGGGCAGACATCTTAATGATGTTTAGCCTTTCAATCCATGGACATGGAATATTCTTCCATTTATTTAGGTCTTCTTTGATTTCCTATAACAATGTTGTGCAGTTTTCTGTGTAAAAGTCTTTCCCCTCTTTAATTAAGTTTATTCCTAGGTATTTGATTCTTTTAGTTGCTATTTTAAATGGAGTTTTTTTCTTGATTTCCTCCTCAGATTGCTCATTATTGGTGTACAGAAATGCTACTGATTTTTGTGTGTTGATCTTATAAAAAAATCTGCCACTTTACTGAACTTGCTTATCAACTCTAGAAACTTAGCTGTAGATTTCTCAGGACTTTCTATGTATAGGATCATGTCATCTGCAAACAGTGAATTTTTTACCTCTTTTCCAATTTGGATGTCTTTTATATCTTTTTCTTGCCTGGGTGCTTGAACAAGTATTTCTAACACAATGGTAAATAAGAGCAGTTACAGTGGGTATCCTTGTCATGTTCCAGATCTTAGAGAGAAAGCCTTTAGCATTTCACCCTTGAGCATGTTAGCTATGGGTTTTTCATATATGCCCTTTATCATGTTGAGGAAGTTTTTATCTATTCCTATCTTTAAAAGGGATTTTATCAAGAAAGGTGCTGTATTTTGTTAAATGCTTTTTCTGCATCAATAGTAATGATCATGTGAATTTTTTCTTTTCATCTGTTAATGTGATGTTTTACACTGATTTTCTTATGTTCAAAAATCCTTGCATACCAGGGAAGAAATCTGGTTGGTCATGGATATAATTTGTTTGGTGTGTTGTTGAATATGATTAGCAAGCATTTTGTTGAAGATTTTAGCATCCACGTTCATTAGAGAGATTAGACTGTGGTTTTCCTTTCTTGTGGTGTCTTTACGTAGTTTTGATATTTGGGTGACATTGGGATCATAGAATGAGTTAGGCAATGTTCCCTTCACTTCTATTTTTTTAAAAGAGTTTAAGCAGGATTGGTGTTAGTTCTTTCCAGAATGTTCACCTGTGAAGCCATCTGGTCCTGGCTCCTCTTAGTTTGGAGGTTTTTTATGACAAATTCTATCTCATTACTTGTGATTGGTCTGTTGAGTTCATCAATTTGTTCTTTCATCAATGTAGGCTCCTTCTGTGTTTCTAGGAATTTGTCCATTTCATCTAAGTTATCCATCTTGTTGGCATACAATTTTTCAAAGTATCTTCTTATGATACTCTTTATTACTGTGGGATCAGTGGTGACAACACTTTCCTCATTTCTTATTTGATGTATTTGCATTTTCTCTTTTTTTCTTTGTTAGTCTAGATAAGGGTTTGACAATTTTAATAATCTTCTCAATGAACCAGCTTTTGATTTTGATATTTTTTCTAGTGTTTTCTTATTTTCAATTTCATTTAGCTCTACTCTAATTTTGTTATTTCCTTCCTTCTACTTGCTTTGGGATTAGTTTGTTCTTTTTCTAATTCCTCCAGGTGTGCAGTGAGGTCTTTGATTTTAGATCTTTCTTCCTTTTTTAATATAGGCACTTATGGCTATAAATTTCCCTCTCAGTACTACTTTTGCTGTATCCCACAGATTCTGATATGTTGTGTTGTCATTTTCATTTGTTTCAATGTAGTTACTGATTTCTTTTGCAATTTCCTCCTTGATCCACTGATTGTCTAAAAGTCTGTTTAATTTCCATATCTTTCTGTCTAATATCATTACTGATTTTCAGCTTCATTTTATTGTGTTCAGAGAAATTACTTTGTATAATTTCAGTCTTTCTGGAGAATTCTTTGAGAGTTGTTCTGTAACCTAGCATGTGGTCTACCCTGGAGAATGATCCATGTGGACCTAAGAAGAATGTACAGCCTGCTGTATTTGGGCGTGATGTTCTGTATATGTCTATTAGGTCTAGATCTTCTAATGTATTATTCAAGATCTCTGATTTTTATTGACCGTCTGTTGAGATGTTCTGTCTAATGGTGATAATGGTGTATTAAAGTCTCCAAATATAATTGTAGGACCATCTACTTCTTCACATAGTTTTTCCAATTTTTGCCTCATATATTTTGAAGTGCCATCAAAATTAGTTAGGTGCACAAATGTTTATGATTGTTCTTACTTCTTGATAGATTACCCCATTTATCAATATATACTGTCCTTCTTTGTCTATTACAATTGTTTTGTATATGAAGTTTATTTTGCCTAATAGTAGTATAGCTACTCCCACCCTTTTTTGGTTATTGTTTGCATGTAAAATTGTTTTCCAAACTTTCACTTGCAACCTCCTTGCATCCCTGGTGCTAAGGTGAGTTTCTTGTAGACAGCATATAGATGGGTCATATTTCTTTATCCATTCTGCCAGTCTATGTCTCTTGATTGGAGAGTTTAATTCATTAACATTCAATGTTATTACTATCAAGGCATTACTTACATTAGCCATATTTTCTTTATGTTTATGTATGTCATATGTTGTTTTTATTTCTCTTTTTATATTTTTAGTTATTCTTACCAATAATCTTCCTTCCTATAGTCTCCTCAAAACTTCTCTCTCCTGTTTTTTTCCTTTCAACCTGCAGAACTCCCTTTAGTATTTCTTGAAGTGCAGGTTTATTTTTTATAAACTCTTAATTTCTGTTTATCTGTGAATATTTCAAACTTTCTCTCAATTTTGAATGCCATCTTTGCTGGATACAGAATTCTTGACTGATAGTTATTTTCTTTTTGCACCTTAAATATGTCACACCACTGCCTTTTTGATTCCATGTTTTCCCATGAGAAATCAGTGCTTATCTGGGCCCA
>PVKH010023391.1:0-13870 GCA_004027955.1 Chaetophractus vellerosus
TGTAGGGTCGGTTTTTAAAAAGTGTTTGTCTAGTATGCCCCAGCTCTGGCCTTCCTTGGTGGTTTCTAATGCTTTAATCTTCTCTTTTTCCTGGGCCATCACCACCTGCTCCTTTGTATGTTTTGTAAATTTTTGTTTAAACCTGGATCTTTTGATATTTTAATGTCTTACCACTGAAATTTAGACTCTGTGGTGTCTGTTCCTTAGGCTTGTATCCAGCTAGTATTATGACAAAGTTTACTTTGAATGCCAGGAGGAGGAGGAGGAAGAGGAAGAGGAAGAGGAAGAGAAGGAGGGTGGGGGGAGGAGGAGAAACCTTTCCCAGTTTTTGCAGACTGGTCTGGGTGGTGCTTTCCTTCAGGGTTTATCCATACAATGAGTTTAGAGAATAGCTCCAGGCCAAAGTCTAGGGGCCTCCCTGGTCCTTCCTGCATATGCATCTTTTCTTGGTCATGCATGTGTGGCCCTAGGAATTCCTCCATTTACCCAGAAACAAATGTCCCCTCTTTTCCAGGTAACAGTTTCCTCACAGTCTCAGACACTTGGCTGAATGTCCTGCAGCCAGCAATCCCTTGCCCCAGGCAGCACAACTTGACTGCTCTCCCACAGCTTTCTATAGGAGAGCTCTCTGAGCTGCCTTCTACATGCAGGGCAAGTTCTGGGACAGAGAGTCCCTCAGGCCACTGCCAGATTGGACCAGATATACATGCTCCCACTATGTGCCTGAGGGTCCCTCTGCTCCCTCTGGAACCAGGACCAGGGATCCTTACTGGGAGCATGGGCAAGCCCTATACTGAGCAGGTGAGGCGTGGGAGAGGGATCAGCCAGGGAGCCATGTGATTCCATTGTCTTCCTTTTTCTTAATTCAGTGCTCACCCTATAACAGCAGTCCCTTAACTGTTTTCTGGAGCCCTGAGAAAGATGCTTCTGACAATTCTCATTGATTATTCCAAGCTGTAGCATCTCACTCTGCAATCTTAATCCTGTATATTCTTTTTTATTCAAAGCAATTACACACATACTTCTCTACACCGTCTATAACACCTTGAAATTCAATAGCTTTTGTCTAGAATATCAAGACAGTTAAAATCACATCTTTTAATGAAGAGACCAGCAAATATTAATAAAATAAAAGAAAGCCAATAGACTACATGCATGATATTTCTCCTCCTTTCTCTGTTCCTTCTCCCATAAATTCAGAATAAAGCTTCTTTTCAAAAACAATGAAATAACAAGGAATATGTCCTTGCTCTTTGAGTTAAAAATGCTTCATATACATAAACCCAGCACTAGTATTTCCAACTTTCAGGTGAGGGAGCTTAGGCGCAAGTCTTTTTAGACACTTGATGAGTTACTTCAGAGGCAACAGCATGGTCTCCTAAATCACTTAAATCAATCCCTGCCCTGACTTTCAGGCATTTCCATGATGATGGTGATTATTGATGATCATCTGCATCAGGTGCTATTCTACTGTGCTAAAAAGAGAAAGTATTTTCCCCGTGGGAGCTCCCAACATTCAGACATCACCTCTCTAAGCTGTTGGAGTGGCTGAAACAGGTAAAGTGTGGAGGGGAAGGGGAATGCAATTAGAAATGTGTGTAGTGAAATGGACTCAGCATGGTTCCTGACTCTAAAGAGCTCAGGGAAGAGAAATGAGGGAGATTGATTAGGTGTCACCTGGAGAGTTAGCATCTCACATATCTGATGCCCAGAAACAGAAGGTTAAACTTGCAGGACAGCCCTTTTAATGTCACTGATGGCTTCTGTCAGTCCATCACAGGAAGATGAATATAGTCTTCCTAGTCACTGTCCAAAAGCCCCCCCGTGCTTCAGTCCGGAATCCCTGGGTCTATTCCAATTAAAGCTCAAGATGAATTCTAGCTTCTGAGTGTTCAGGGCCTATTGCTCATAGGAGCGGGTCACGCGGAAATATCCTGGGGGATTCTCCAGATTGCTCCAGGAATATGGCAGATGACATGACCAATAACTCACAGTGTCTGCCAGTCTGGTGTCAGTGGGAGATTAATAAACGAGTCAGAGCCAGGTCCCACGGTACACAGACTCTTCTGCGACTCTAGGTAAATGGGGCCCCAACCTGTCTTAAGATCATGAAATTACAGTTAGTTAGCCACCCCCCACCGTCACTACTATTACTATTATTTATTGAACACTCAACAGGGAGCCAGAGCCTGAACTGAAAACTTCAAGGACTAGAATAGGAAACTTCTTTGGTTTCTGTCCTCAGGCACTTAAAATCTACTCTCACCTTGTCCTCACATGAATATCCCCAGGGGAGCCGCAGAGAAGAGAAACAACAGTAATAGCTAACACTTAGCACTTACTATTTTGAGTGTTTTCCATGTTTTATCTAATTTAATCCTCAAAATAATCTTTATAACTCTAGGAGGTAGTTGTGCTTATTTATCCTTATTACACAGACAAGGAAAGGGAAGCACCTCGCCGAGGTCACAGTGCTAGAGAGTAGTGGAGCCAGAATTCAAATCTGGATGGTCTGGCTCTAAAGCCCAATACCTTAGCTACTCCCCTAGAACAACTGTAACTATAGTTCAGTAAATAATTCCTATGGGCCTGACACTGTGTTAAGCCACTTTGCATGCATTACTTTATTTAAGGCTCACAACTAGTGAGTACCACCATTTATGCAATATTTTCCTAAATGTTTTCATTTGTTCCCTACCACATTTCTATAATACCAGTACTATTTTTAACTTACAGGTGAGAAAACTGAGGTTTAGAGAGAATGTGAAACTTTCCCAGTGTTAACATTGCAAAACTCAATCTTTGATCAGTGTTCTTCAAACTCTAACTCCCCACATATTGCACGTTATTGCATATTTCAAGAAAAATGCCTTGGGATAATGCCCTGGACACATAAAAAATATTACCCTGATAAAAACAATAATACTGTGTATTAATCTGGTTTCTTCAGAGAAACAGAACCAACAAGATATATATGTATATAGATAAACATAAATTAGAATAATTACAGGAGTTGGTTTGCACAACTCGGGATTGGCAAGTCTGAATTCCTTAGTGCAGGGCACAGATTGGAAACTCTGATGAAGGTGATGTTGAATTCCCCAGGAGAAGCTACCTGGCTGTAGTACAGGCAGGAATTCTTTCTGACTTATGAAATCCTCAGTTCTGGCTTTTAAGACCTTCAGCTGATTAGATGAGGAGACTCCCCTTATTGCTGAGGGCAATCTCCTTTGTTTATTGTAGATGCAATTAGCTATGGATGCAATCAACTGACTACACATGCAAATTCATCTATGCCATGCCCTCACAGTTACAATGAGGCCAGAGTTTACTTGACCAAACAACTGTACACAATAACCTGGCCAAGTTGATAGATGAAATTAACCATCACACACTGCCATTTATATAGTATTTTACTCACAACATTTGGATTCACTTGAGTCCTATGGTAAGTCTAAGTATTTGTACCTCCGTTTCTAACTGTCATAACTGAACCTCATAGATAGAGGGCTTGTCTGGAGTCATACCACTTTTTTCCTCACTCACTGACCTTCATTTATTCCCTAGTTCATTTAAGAAACTGGCATGCTATTGTGTTCAGGCACTGGAGATAAAAAGTTGAGTAAGGCCCCTTGTTTTCTGTGATTTGCAGTCAGAGTAGAAGAGCTGATATTCTTTTCCTCTAAATATTTTCTGCTTGGTCTATTGATCCACTCTGACCTAATGGAAGAACAATGTCCACTTGAAGAGTCAGACGTCTGATCTCTGTTGGCAATACTTCCCCCATAGAGGACTCCCTTCCCTGATTCTTCACTATCCTCTTCTTGAACTCTGATAGAGAGCAGAACTTGCCCTTTTAAGGATATATATATCACAACACTTGGCCCTTGGTTCCGTTCACTACCATCATGTAGAAGCTGGCTCTGTAGCGGCATGCTCTCAGCCTCTATAAGCTTCGAGTTCTGGCAACCTGAGAAATCTAATCAGTGAACTGCAGTACCTGGGATCTGAATGTCCTTTAGAAGTCATGGGTCCAACTTTCAGACAAAGGACTGTATGAGCCCTGCCTGAACACAACAGTGATGTACCATGCTGGGATCCTTTATGCCCAGCGCCAAGCTTCTGTCAACAGCTTGGGGGCAGTGGACTGACCTTGCAGAGGCGACTCCAGAAGGCATGAGTTCAGTGTGTAAAACCCTAAATTCCCAATAGGCTTTTATTCTCCACTGTTTAAAATTTTTTTAGGGAAGATGTATGTTTAAGGGAAAATCATGCAGAAAGTACAGCATTCCCACATACCACTGCCTCACACACATGCAGTTTTCTCTATTATTAACACAATATTAATGTGGTATGTTAGTTACAACTGATGCAAAGATATTATTATAATTATACTATTACCTGTAGCCCACAGTTTACATTAGGGTTCACTCTGTGTTGTACAGGTCTATGATTTTTAAAAAAAATTTTGATGATGAGGAGGAGAATAATGGCCAGGGTGTCCCGCGGCCTGCAACCTTTTTTTCCTGCCTTGAGCAGGAAGTTTTCCCTCTGCTAAAATATCTGGCTCTAACTACCCCAGGCAGCAAGAAGTAAATGGGGAAAAGCACAGACTATAGAGCCAGATTCAGAAAGTTCCTTCTTCTACACTGTGTATGTAACCTTGTCAGTTCACTTCTAAGAACCAGTCATCTCCTTAGTGAGAAGATTAATGATTGCAAACTCCCCCAACGGTTCCCTGAGATAATGCAATGAATAAATGAGAGGCCCTGTTATTTGAGCTCTCTGAACCGCGGAGAAGGGTTCAAACAACGGGGCTTGATGGAAACTCACAGCTTTGTCCCAGAAAGGGGAACAAAGCGTCTGGGACGCACCCCGGGCTGCGCCCGGATCTTGGCTGGATCGGACACCTCAGGGCGGAGGGAACCCAGGCACAGCGGTTCCCCAGCGTGTGCCCAGCCCTCCCACCGCTGGGCCCGGCTGCCAGGAGGCCGGCCGCTGGCGGGAAAGGGCTGGGAAACCTCAGGCCCGCGCGCAGACAGCAGCCGCCTTGTTCCGCAGCCCGGTGGCTTTTTTTTTTTTTTTTCCCTTCCCAGGGGCCAGACATCCCCGCCCCATTCCCCACCTCCCAGGGCCATTCTTCCCGTCCCGGCTCAAAAAGAGTTAACTCTGGAGCTTTCTGCATCCCCAGCCCCCTCTGCTCCGGCCCAAGGTTCCTAAAAAAGAAAGGTGCAAAGTTTGGTCCAGGGTAGGGAATGACTGATCAAAGCTAAGCCGATACTTCCTGTTGCCAGAAAGCTATATATAACGTGATGTGCGCACTGGTCGCAGAGACGCACCGTAGCGCTCGCCCCTCCGCCGCTGCCGCCACCTCCGAACGCCTGAGGTTTCCCGGGGACCACAATGAACAAGTTGCTGTGCTGCGCGCTCGTGGTAAGTCCCAGGCCCGGCGAGACGCGGGCGCTGGCGCCCTGGGCGCCTGGTCTCCCGACGCCCCAGCGGACTGACGGGGAGAAAGCTCACCTCCCTCTCCCAAGAGAGATACGGGGTCAGGTTGCAACAGGAGACTTCTTTCAAGATGTATCGTCCTTCTCCTAGGGTTTCCTTTTTACAGTGGAAAGTTTCTGTCGAATTCATGAGAAGAGAGAGCGCGAGACAAGATATAGCCCTTTTGGTTTGGATGATTTTTATCCATTTCATTTACTCTCTTTCTTCATCCCCGATTATTAAATGTCCTCACTTAGTTCATACTATGTTAGCTAAATTAACTTTGGCTTTATTATTATTAGCAACGAGGTCATCCCTTAAAATCAGAAAAAGTTGGGAGAAGATGTCTTTTTAAAACTACTATAATTAGAACAAAATTTGGATGCAGTGAATATGGTATGCTGCTCATTCCCCAGTTATGCTAATGTTATAGGAAATTTTGAATAATTGGCATCAGAGAAAAGATTCCACACTCAAAGGCACATGCGTGCACACACACATACACACACTCATCTGTGTAACTCAAAGTTTTAATAAGATTTTTATTATTAAAATGATTCCAGTTTCAGCTTCAATATAATGTGGAAAATGTTGGAGAGATAATATAATGTTCTAAAATATATTTAAATAATTTGACGTTCAGTCCCAGGTAGGGTTAAAAATTGTTTTCAACAAGTTAATTGGCAAAGAAAGCAATTTCTGTGACTTTGCTAAGCTTTTTGACCAATCAAGTTAGTAAGATTTGTATGTAGGTTATGCTATGACCAATGACTTATTTTCTTGATATCACTACAGTGTGGAATACATCAAGATATTAATCAGACCTTCATATGAGGATAGGAAAGTTCATATTTAAGCCACATGTGTGTTTTGGATGTGTTGGAGTAAATGTTTGCATTTCAACCTCCAATCCACAAATAGTGAATGGAAGACAATATAAATTCTGGGATATTCAAACATTAAAAAGTAAATAAATAGCAAAGTCACTAAATAAAAGGTAGGTTGACGGGGAGTGCATACATAAGTATGTTAATCTTATCTACTTCTATATAAATTTTTCATGTAATTCCACCAATATGGATACTATGGAGAATTTTTAAAAAGTAAACCTTTATTAAATTATTACATCCACACAGAAAAGTTCATAAATCATAAGTGCCTAATGAATGCTCACAACATGGGCCCTTGTGGGCTTGCACAAGATCAAGAAATATAACCTTGTCAGCATTCCATGTCTATGGCCAGAAAAATCAATGTTCTGACTTTTGACACCATCAATGAGTTTTGTCTGGTCTGAACTTTATATAAATGGACTTTATGCACTTTTTATGTGTCTGGCTTTTTCTCTCTCAAAGTTCTGTCTGTGATAGACATCTCTGTTGTTGATTGCACAATAATTATTCATCCATTTTCCTTGCTGCATAGCATTCCATTGTACGGATATACACCACAATTTAATCATTTTAGTTTTGGGCAATTAATAAAAATCCTGTTATTAAAATGGGGAAACTTTTATTCTTCCTAGCCCTTTGTATTCTGTCAAAGATTTAATTAATAATAAACTATTATCAGTGACTTTCAAATTTCAGGATTTTTACTGAATAAAACATGTACCTAATAAGCATTCCTAAATAATAAATAGACAAATAATTTTATATGGGGTGTGTATAGGTAGATAATACCCAATTTTAGATGATACAGCATTGTCAGAAGAGATGTGTCTTGAAAATATAAATATTTTAAATGGAAGATTTTCCCTTTCACTTTCTTTAGTTTCTAAGATGGACTTTATTTTATAAACGATCAGAAATGGACACTTAGTACTTAGACAGAAAGAGTCCAAATGTCCTTTCATAAACGGGAACTGGAAGCACCCCAGGTATTTAGTCCTTTGTAGTAGGCATTCCACCTGGCACGGGGTCTAAAGTAGAAAACATCATTCCTGTCCCCATGGCCCTCACAACCTAAGGGGGAAAGCAGATATTGGACTAGTAAATGATGTGTAATGAAGGTCACCACAGAGGAAGTTCTGGGTGGCTTGGAGATATAAAATATCCTGCCCTCTAAGACTCTAGAAGGTAAGTTGCAGGAAAATGGCTATTGGCCGGGCCGAAATTCAAATATCAGTACCGCCACTTACCAGATGCCTGACTGTGGGCAAGTAACTTCTCTCCTGAGCTTTATTTTTCTTTTCTCCAGAAAATGGAGATAGTGATATGCACCCTTGCAAGACAACCATGTAAAGCTCCTGCTTCATATTAACATTAGCTTCTAGTGTTATGCTTACAGATAACTTTGGACAATTTAGAGCCATATAGATTATATAAACAAGGTGCCGGTGATGCTCAGAGGAGGATGAGACGGCCGGCAGCTATCACCTTTAAGGATGTGTAGGCATTTTTCACCACTGGAGAGAAAAGCGAGGCATCCTGGGCCCAAGAAATGGGAGGAGGCAAGTTGTGTGGCCAAGTAGAATTCTAGCATCAATTTGTGAGAGCAGAGGGTATTCTGGCAGGAAAGCAGGGACGGGTGTCATTAGGACTAATTCCCTAGTTGTGGTCTTTCCTGAAATGCTCAGGAAAGTAGTTGGGCAGAGAACTGCTCTGCAAGGTGGGATAGCACACCACCAAGTCATCTCACCCCAGGTTGCCCAGGAGACAGACCCTGATACACTGGAAACATTTTGGCCGGGGCTTGGATTTGAAGTGGTGGCTGAGACTTTCCATTGTGTGGTGCCAGAACCTTCCATTACACATCTGAAAGCTTAGCTCTGAATTAATGTTATGATACTAGGAGTCCAGGGTTGGTGGGCGGTTTTTAGGTGTTTTTCTCAGGACACCCTCGTGATCTGTCTGTCCTCCTTTAAATAATGCCCTGTGGGGCTTCTGTTGCTTTGTTGATGTTTATTTTGCTTCCTCCCCTTGCCTCCTAGTGGGTTGAGTTTGTATATTTGCTTAGGTTTTGTTGTTGTTGTTGTAATAGAATGATCAGTATGAAGGTTATGGGAGAATCTGACATATACTCAGACCCAAACAGACCTGTCCCAGCAACCTTCCTGGTCTCTGTCATCTAGCCAACTCCAGCACATTTCCCAATTTCAATCTGGTCTTTAATTTTACTTCTTAGGCTAAGCCAATAGTTGTCAAATTCCATTGGTTGAGGAGGAAAGCATTATGTGCCAGATGCTTTATCTAATTATTTCTAGAAGGAGAGCTATGGCAGTATCTATCAAAGGGGCACTAAGCATACACTAAAGTATTCTCACTCTCCTATTCACAAACTTGTCTGCTGGGTTTTGCTCTCAGCAACCCTCAGCCCTCCTGCCCGCATTCTCAGTATGAAAGCTTTCTGTGAAAAGCATTATTTTCGTTAGCATCTCATTAACTGACAGCAGTTCCTTTAGTCCAAGTTTCTCCTCTGCAGCCAAAAAAAGAGGCCTGGGATGTATATTGAATAGATAGAATAATCTCATAAAAATTTATGTTTGCATTATCCAAGGTCTTGACTAATGATGCCTGGCTGCCCCTTATGCTGCTACTAAGGAGCAGAGATGCCAAAATTATCAGTGTATTTTTATGTTTTACCCTGTAGGGCAGTAGTTCTCAATCATTAAATTAGACTTCTTTGTGCACTTTTATAATAAATAATTTATAACAACCGCCGTGCTCTCCTGCTGAAATGAAATTCATAGAACGTATATTTTACCTACACATATAATCTTTTAAAAAAATCAATAAACTGGCACAACTATGCTATAAAAGAGAAAATAAAAGGAAAGTAATTTATAATAAAATAAGCCTTACCCAAAGACATAAAAGGAGTCATATGCTAGCATCTTTATGTAGAACTGTCACAAAGAAACTGCTAGTAACAGAGTTTTAAGCAAAACAAAGTACAATATTCTGTCAAATTATGTTGTTAAATCTTTGGACAATTCAGTATGTAAAAAAACCACTTTGTGTACCTATAAAATTGAGTTAGTATCTAGGCTCAGATAAAGATAAATAGGATTTTCACTTACATTACTTATATCAGTGTCATTAGGGCTTTTGAAGCTTGTGGGACATGGGATAATTCTTCATTGTTCAGGACGTCTAGCACCCCACAATCATCATGACAGCAGAAATACCCCACAAATTTCCAGAACTTCTCCTAGGGGGCACCATCACCTTTGTGGCAAACAAAGTATGAGCTCCTTGCAAACACAGATTTTTGTCTTACTCATGTTTGTAGCCTCCAAGTCTCCACAGTGCCTTACACTAAATATATGTTTCCTGAGTGAAAGAAGCTACAGTGAGATTTACTAGGGTGTTGGATAATCTACCAGCAATTTCCGTGGATGTTTCAACAGAATTCAGTTTTACTGCCAGAGATTTAACATTCTAATATTGGCTTTGGCCTCTCAAAATATAAGATCCTCTCCATTTGACCATTGTTTTAAATATCCTTTTGTACATTTCTACTACAAAGGTTTATATCATTACCTGTGTGCAGGCTCATTCTTAAGAGAGCAGCAAGAATGAACCAGATCCATTTATTGATCCCTGGATGCACAATCGAAGCTCAGTTGCACCAGCTTTCTGACGTTTGCATCTGGTTGGACTGTGGTGCTGCCTGCAGCTCATGGTACTAGGTTTGGGCATCAAGTGTTTGGTTTTGGTTTGGTAAATTTTATATATTTGGGAAATGTTCCAAGGGAGATGGAATGGATTTGTCGAAATAGGCATTTGAATTAAAAATGTCCAGAGCACAGGAGAAGCCTGGGTTGGAGGTTTAAGAAAAAAAAAAATCTGGGCCATCAGTATAGACATGGTCTTTAAAGCCACAGGAAAGGATGATTTCCCCTGGCAAGAGAGGAGAGGATGTAGCAGCCTCCAGAGCATATTTCTGGTATTGATCGTCTGGTAGACAAAATCCAAATACAAACAATTATAGCAGTCCTGTTTTGAAATGAACAGAAAAATCAAAATAAAACTTAGCAACCCACAATTCAGGAACTAGTGAATTGGAAATCCTAGCAACATCTGTAAACTATCTATGCAAGAAGAAAGAGTGAGGTATGGCCAACTTGAAATAGATACAAGGACAGTATTTTTATGTGACATGTAATTAGCTTTTGGAACTCACTACCACAGAATATTTTGGGGTAACTAGCATAGAAAGTCTAAAAAAAGCATTCTTTTAGACAGTTGTAAGGGATAAGAATAGTGTTGCTACACATAAGGTAAGAAGCTGTGTGGTACCCTCTCCCTCGCACATTGACCTGGCCTCTCTAAATTAATGTTCAAAGGCCAGAATAGTCTACAGACACACTAAAATGGCTTTTCTCAACTGCAAGGTGACATAATTTCCCCTGTGCTCGGGTAGATTTTTTTTTTTTCACCCCAGATTCTCAGAAGCATCTGAATCAATGGTCCAGAAGTGGATAGAGGATGCAGGAGGAAATGAAATGTCTTTCCTGAGGCCCTTCTAAAAAAGTAACGGGCTGTTAATGGCCTTGATTTATCACTTTCTTGTGATTTTTAAAAAAAATTTACCTCTCTTAAAATTATGGTTTTAGTACTTCCAAACATTGTTTAATTTCCTCGAGGGTCTTGTAAAAATATAAAAAGACTAGCCTTAAAATTTTCATTTCAGTTGAATCTGTATCTTGGCAGTATTTGCTCCAAAAGCCTCTTAAATGATCAGCTATAAAATAGGAAAAGGGGTATCAAGATGAATTTAGATTTAAAACAAGACAGTAATTGATCTAAGATTTGTGACTTCCTTTGGTAAATTCACTTTTTTCCCCTCTGGTCCTTGATCCAGAAACCTCAATTCCCTTGCCATGAAATATTACTTCCTTGTTCAGTAAACTATTTCTTTTATTCTTAGAAGAAATATGGACGTAAATACAGACATAAAGACCCTATCCTCTAAAATGTTCTCCCTGCCATCAATTTACACCAAAGCCACCAATGACAAAATTTGTAATTTAGGATTGAATTCTGGGGCAGAGTGACAGCAGACAGGAAATGAGAGCTCCGACGCCTCTGCTGCTTAGTTTCCGAGGTCCCACTTCTCTGGGCCTTACTTTCCTCATGTGTAAAATTGGGGCACTGGACCCAGTATTATGTGGAAGTTCTGTTGCAGTTTTAAGATTTTATAATCTGTATTTTAAAGGAAAAGAGACTGTGCACTATTTCATACTCCAAATGAGCAAAAATCAAGCAGAATGACTTACTTCTGGCAAACATTATCCTAAAGTGAAGGATTTTTAAAAAAGTTGTTGTTGCCGTTGTTAAAGTCTCTGCCCACTCGGTTCATGTATAAGAAATTCTGTTAAGTCAATGGAATTCACAGGAGGAGGCAGCTATTGAAATGCTGCCTCCTTGTAAGTAGTACAATTTCTTTCTTTTTGTGAACACAGGTTATTCTCTTAAACCTAAAGATGCGTTCTCATTCTGAAACAAGTCCTTGTGTTTAGCTGGTATGCATTGAAGTTGTTATGTGCATGTTTTTCATATTCCATTTAGTTAGAAGCCAGGTCCAAGACATTCCCTCGGGACCTGCTGAAGAGCTATAATTATGGTCACTAGCAATCTCCTTAGACTCATTGAGCAGCATTTTCTTTGAATTTGTATTCACAAGGAAGTACTTTGACAACTGCACACTGCTCTTTGGAATAAATGTCAAACCTTCGGGCAGAATAAGCATGATAATGGGTAGGTTGGCATGACCATTAAATAACACACTTGAATAATACACCTGGCTGAGAGACAGAAGGCCTCTGCCCCCATGGTCTCCGATTCTGGCTCTTATTTTAATGTCCAGTTAAAAAGAACAGCAGACTGTGCTAAAATAAAGGTCAACTAGAAGGTGGTCTCAGTGCTTATTGAGCAATACTGTAGTTGTGTGTGCTGTTTGCCAATTGTTCTCAGTTCTCGCCCCTTCCAGAAACATGTAGAATTGTACTTCCTGGCCTCCTCCTGGTGATTGGTGGGGGAATGTGAATTGTTCTGGCCAATGACTTTTGAGTTAAAATGATTTAGTCACTTTCAAATTAGAGCACTTAGTGCCAATGTGTGACCCCTCTTCAAAAGAAATCCCCCCTCTCTTTCTTTTCCTCCTGCATAGCCAGCCTGAAGGTAGGGGTTACTAAACTCTCCTGGGTCCTGCCTGGAGGACAATACTAAGAGCCCTCAGGGGACCCACTAGAGACTTGGAGCATGATAAGCCACTGAAATGCTTAAGTTGCTTATTAGCACAGCATAAAAACCAACTGATAGAGTGGACAAAGACCAGTTACATTTGATCATTGAGGGGCAGTAACTGCAAAGGGCATTTAAAAGTCACAAAGCACTAAAATTCATGATTTTAGATTAATTATCAGTTTGAACTCCTACTTTACCAAAGGAGAAGTATTCACGAGGAAGGGCCTCTTCTTTTCTACTGCTGAAAATTCAAAATTCAGGGAACCGAGATCACATAAACAATATACTTAGCAACAGACTCTCAATCAAAACACCCTATTATGTGAGAGCAACCAGGGATCATGTCTTTTCTCTTCATTGCTTCCCAGTGACCCTGCCTTTGTAGAAATCTACTCATCTTCCTCTTTCATCTGTATAATCTGTACATTTAAGCCAAACCCAAAGGAGGAAACCATAAAATACAGACATTAAGAATGAATAGAATCTCTATCATGTGTGGACTTTGCACATAATATTTAATTTAATTTAATTTTCACAAAAACCCTGTGATGCAGGGATTGTTACCAGTTTTACAGATGAGGAAGTTGATGTTCAGAGAAGCTAAGTAATTTTCCCTCAGGTTACCCAGCTGAGAAGTTTTTCCTGCTGTATAAGAGCTTCCGTTCAGTAGCTGAGCCCAGGAAAAACTCCATAAATAAAAGCAAAACCGCTGTTGGTGCTCGTCAACCCCGAGTTCTCTTCTTGGCTGGGGTGAAGAAAGCCCCAGGTTTGGGCTCATGACGGATGAACCATTGGGCAGAATGACACCAATGCATTTTCATCCTTTTGATAGCTCCTGCTTCAGTTCCAGGATGTCACCGTGTTTTTTGTTTCTTTTGAAATTAAATGCCCTGAACTTCTTAATGAACACGAGCCTAAGCCCAGGTTCCCTAGGAAACAGAACATGACATAAAAGCTTATGTTTTCATACCTCCTTGCAATCCTGGAAAAGCAGCAGTGAGTGAAAGAAGAGTGAGGCAGAGAGAGGAATGCAAATACAAGGAGGTATTACTGAAAAGCTGCTAATAGTATAAAGTACAAATGATTGCTCAATCGCACAGGACTATCTTCCAGAGAGGCCGTATGAACTACTGCATTTCAGGACAGGAGAGGAAGGGAAGATTTATTCATCAGTCTAGACAGATGGATGG
>PVKH010023392.1:0-13866 GCA_004027955.1 Chaetophractus vellerosus
CACATAAACTTTGCCTCATTCCTTCTGGTGTTCAAAATTTGGGATGCAATTTAATGGTAAAGGATGAAAGGGAGCAGTTGGTTCCATTCAAGCATATACTTCTTGGTTTGAGTCTAGAAGAGCAATCAGCTGGTATCAGAAGGAAGCCAATACCCAGGTCCACCTTTAGAGATTCTATTGATCTAGGGGAGAGTTTAGGAATCTCAACTTTAAACAAGCAAAGAGATCAGGGTAGATTCACTACAGTTTGAAAAACTGCTGCTTTCTGGAAGAACAGGAGCTATACTCAAGCTGATTCAAAACAAATATGAGTAACCACAAATTCAGTCAAGGGCTTTCCCATGATGATATACAACAGGACCTTCTGAGGAACAGGGTAATAATACAATTCCCAGTCATACATCAGAAACCTCGAATCAGGATTTTTAAGCCTATAGGCCCCACATTGCAGTTTTGAAGAAACTGTCGCAGAAACCCATTTAAAAATTGCTATTTAAAAAGGTATACAAATGTTTCTATGTAGTGCTTTGTGTTATTCAAAGAATGAATGTAGAACAGCTTTTGAACACTGAAACTTGGAGTAGGAAAGAACACCAATTTTTAAGTTAGTCAGGCAATATCAAGTATTGACTGTATGAGGTTGCTATACTATAAAAAGAAATAAAATTTTATTTCATCTGAAAATGAAGTATAATAGATTTCTGTGTCTATCACATTTTTTACTGACATCTTATTTTTGTATTCTTTTGTTTATTTTTACATTTCTCATTTGCTTCTTTGTAGCAGCATAAATTCTTTTACTATTAATTTCCTATTTAACAAATACATAGTAAGTAATTATATATTTAGTTTTCTGTAACAATGCCCTGTAAGTCTCAATCCCAGCCTAGGAGAAATTCTTAGTTTATCAGGAGAGTCAGAGAATCTTAAAAACAACAACAACAAAAACTATAAAACATGAAAGGAAGTACTTCTCAAACTATGAATCCACTTGGGATCTTATTAAAAGTAGATTCTAGTTCAACAAATCTGGGATGGGGCCTGAGATTGTTCATTTCTTACAAGTTCTCAGATGGTGCTGCTGGTTTGTGATTTACACTTTAATTAGCAAGTTGATAAATAAAATGGGGATACATGTGAAATGCAAATTAAATATAGATGAGGGAAAAATTGTCTCAGTTTTAAGGTTTTAGGCTGAATGGCTTTAAAAAAAGTTACAGAGAGGGGGACTTTAGATTTGACTTTCAAATATCACTAAGAGTTAATTACCCAAAATGAAATTTTTTTTTTAGCCATGGGAAAGGAAAAAGAAAGTTTCAGAAACAAAGGAGTAAATGTGGCTAGAACAGTGCCTTTCAAAACGCACTTGTTAGAAAGCCAGATTCTTGGAAGACACACCACATAATGACAGAATTTCTGAGAACAGGCTATGAGGTTCTGCCCAGTAAGTAACTGCTCAGCTCATTTTTCCACCCTCTCAAATTTGACAGCTTCTGGTAGGGTACTGGATGCCTTTAGGCAGGAAGGAAATAGTATTCTGACGATATCATTGAACACAGCTTAAGGCCAAGTGATGAAGAGCCGTTTGTGTCTAGTTCAAGGGTTTGGGTTTTAATCTTAAGAAATAGTATCCAAACTATTTTTGATTCTATATTCTTATTTAGAAAAGAAATTGTGCACACTGTGTATGTGTGTGTTATATATGATATATGTATATATATGAAATGTATGTATACAAAATGTATACTATATATAAGCACAGTCATATGCATATAATATTTCATTTAAAATCACAGTCAAAGGCAGAAACATTGGAAAGGATTAAGTAAAGATAATCTAAATAATACAAACTCAGTATTTTAAATGTCTCATTAATTTTGTTATCTTATTATCTAAGGTCATAAGACACAATATATGCTTAGAGACAATATTAACCATAGTGAATATAAATAGCTGTTGGTAATCGTCTTTCAGATAATATTGACTTTTCAGGCTTCTTTCTTCTAAATAATTGATATTGTCTTTCCTTGTATGAAGGAAGCCCTTAAGTAGAACTGTCAGTTCACTAAAGCTTACATTACTGATATTATCCCAAGTCTTTAGATATTTTTAAGTCATTTGTTCATTTTGTGAGAGTTAGGTGAGTTAAAATTGGAAAATATAAATTTAAATCAATATAACTGGACTTGTGAAAACTGTAACATCTAACAATATGCTGAAAGACAACAAAATCATATGTCATCCCTACCCTGGATTAGAATAGAACTCTTCTTCCCTGGGAATTTGCCACCACCATGCAAACCTCCAGGAAGACTAGCGTCTATTAATTCATATATTAAAAAATAAATCCATATACATACACACATACATTATATGCATGTAGATCATTTAAGTATTCATAGGTTATATATATGTCTGTATATCTACATATAAATGTGTGTGTATAAAATAGATTAAAGCTCTAATAGAATGTTTGAGAATTCAATAGATTTCTTCCATTCCCATGCCCCACCAACTCTTACTTTGGAAACAATCACCTATACTTCAGAATCACCTGAAAATCTTCAGAAAAAATAAAAATTCTTTTGCCCCACCCAACACCTACTAAATAAGAATCTCTGAACAAGCAAATGGCCTTTGAATGTGTACTTCTTCAAAGCAACCAAGTTGACTCGGAAGTATACTCACTGATTGCGTGTAATAATAGGCTAAGGGACCTTAGAAGTTTGTAAGTAAGGGGCACTGGAATTAAGATGATCAAAATTGTTTGATCTTGAAAAGCAGTGTAAAATATAGAATACATAGAAAGTGATGGATGTAGGAAGACCAGTGGCTAATTGTAAAGTCAGAAACTCTGTAACTGGGAAAGACCCTAGATATCATCTTGGGATCTGATTGTAAATAATTTTGACATATTGATTTCTTTTAAGTCTCTCTCTTTTTTGTCAATGTAAACTTTATCTTCATCATTAATCCCACTTTCTGTGAAGTTTAAATCAAGGTAAGCCAAAGACACTAAAAGCTGCTTTGGTTTCCTCTCTTTTTCCCCATCTCTCCTCTCTCTGTCTCCCTCCCTCTTTCTCTCTCTCTGGCTATAATAGCTGAAATACGATAAGGGAGAGAGAGAGTAAAATTGAGCTTCTTGATTCACTAAGACTCCCCCATGCATCCTACTCAACTTTTTATTAGAGTAGGAAATGTTTGCATCCTATCGGCTTACACAGTGAAATTATTTAAAACTGCCATTGGTTGTCAGTTTTATGATAATTTTAATGAAATGTTCTCTAGTCCCTTCAAATCTAAAGGATGTTTAAAGTATAAGATAATGCTCTACAACTGAGGGGATATAATCAACAGGGGAGAAATGAAGCAGTAATAACCTAGTTGAATTGTTGTAATGTGACTGTTCTCTTTCAACAGCCTTATTCACTCCTTTTTATGTTCTGAATAAACTATCTTACATAGTAGCAAATAAGTAATAATGGAACATATCCAAGCTGTGAGCAGTTTTGTGGTTAGTAAAATAGGAAGGAATCAGGGATTTTCAATCTCAACGAACATAGTATATAACAAGTGAAACTTTAGCAATTTGCAGTGAATAATTCTATGTAAGAAGAATGAAAACTATGGCAGTATGAATCACTTACTTATATATAATTGGATCTGTGTTTACAACTTAAGGCTTGAGAATTTAGTGAAGTAGGAGATTCATCTTAGCTGCTTTACTTATGAGATTAGGCAAGTTAACTTCCCCAAAGTTTGGTTATTCCCTCTATAAAATAGGGAATTACATGAGATTTTTTTGTATGGAAATCACATAGAATATTATTGGTTGATAAAAATGTGGTTATAGCCACTTCCCTAGTTGTTGGTTTCTTGCCCTCTTCCCATGTCATCAGCTTTAGAAAGTGCCAGAGTTCAATTGCAGGGCTCTCTTCTTCTTGTTCTATAATATATCGCAAGAAAAGCTTGTTTGTCTTGCTCCTGGTTTTAAATATTGCAGATATGTTAATGACTCCCAAGTTAATATCTTCAGCCCAGTCTTTTTTTTCCCTTTTCATCCTTGAGCTGTATTTTATTTTTTTAAAACAATTTATTGAAGTATATCATTCATACATGAACATACATAAAATATAAGTGTTCAGTAAACATCTTGAACTTACAAAACAAACATGCATAATATCATATAGGGCTCCCACACATCACCCCACCACAAATATTTTGCATTGTTGTGAAACATTTGTTAACAAATTATGAAAGAGCATTGTCAAAGCATTACTACTAACTATAGTCTGTATCTTACTCCCCTATACTTTTTTCAAAAGGATTTATTTATTTATTTATGTTTATCCATTTTTACTACCCCCTCCATTTTTGCTGTTTTTATGTCCATTCACTGGGAAACTCTCTGTGTCCATTTCCTGCCCTCTTTTCTCATCCTTCTCTTCCTGTCTTCACTGGGATTCAATCCTTGGAACCTCTGATGTGGAAGAGGGGCGTCCTACCGCCTGTGCCACCTTAGTTCCTGGTTTTCCAATGCGTCTCGTCTTGGCTCTCCCTTGTGTCACTCCTCTGTTATGTTATCATATCATCTTGCTGCGTGGTTCATGGGGCCTGGTGTCACACCCGTGCATGGGTCCTGGCTGTGTGCCTATGCACAGGGTGTAGTGACCCATGCTTATTCTATATTTTTCTTTTTTTAAATTTTTACTGGGAGATCCCAGGGATCAAACACAATTCCCTCCATATGGGAGACAGACACCCAACCACCCGAGCCACACCTGTCCCCCTGCTATATCTCTTAAAGTTGACCAATGATACCCAAAGTTACTGTCTTTCCCATACAGAATGGTCATATAATAAATCAGTCTTAGTTTATCACCAGCATTCTAAAAACCAGACTTAGGGAGAAAAACTAGGTCTGGGGACACATGCATGGTTTCTAATATAGCAAATGTTTAGCCTACCCTGATTATCAAAAAATCAGGTCAGTGAGAATATTCACAATCTATTTTATTTTATCCAACAGTATATCTTATGGTTAGAAAACACTCTTAAGAGATATTGTGTGTGCAAGTCAATTCCTCAAACATATATTAATCATCCATAGTATGTGCAAACAGGTCATTTTAAGTATTATGAATTGATATGAAAAAGAGAAGAGGTACTATTTCTATTTTTTAAATGTATAATGGTATATTTGTCTATATGTATGTATGTATGTGTGTGTGGGTATAAATAAATAAAATGGGCCACAGGGGAAGTTTGTTGTTTCACAAAAATTCAAATGATAAAATGCCCACTAAGCTTCATGCATCAATAATATAAAAACAGTAGCAAACATTATGTAGTGCTAATGTACAATGTATTATTCTCGGTATTTTACTTTTGTTAACTAATTTGATGTTCACAACAATGCAGTAAGGTAGATACTATAAATATTCAACTCTTGCTGGTGACACTGAAACACAAATTGCTTAAATGATTTGCCCAATATCACATAGCCGCTGAGCAGGGAGAAGGGAATGAAACCCAGACATTTGAGTTTAGAGCTTCTACCTCAATCATTAACCAATAGTACCTCTCTGAAAGCAAATGAAGTTTTCTTGAAGATCAAATAAGAAAAACAAGTTTATTGGGGTTAATGTAAAGGTTTAATGCATTTGTATCATTTGTATTCAGATATATTTTAGGAAAAAGAAATATTCCTAGTAAAGAAAATAGCCAGGGAAGGTTCACAGACAGAAGACTTGGTATCTCTATGAGAAGCACTGCATATTCTTGTTTCACTGGAGCATCTGAAATGTTTACCTTTAGGAGAAATTCGACTTACAAGGTAAATTGAGGACATATTATGGGGAAACTTGATGATGTAAGCCATCTGCCTTCAATTTGGTAAGCAGTGGGAAGCCTAACTAGGGGAATAATCTGATTAAATTGGCTTTTTAAAATTTACCTGGCAATGACATGTAGGATAGCCTAAGGTATTGATAACGTGAAGGGGGAAAAATGAAACATTTTGTAGAATCCCAGATAAATTGCCAGTTACCTGAATTAATGAGAATAAGTAGGTAAGTAAAGGGATATAGAGAAAAATACACATTAATAAGCTACAGTATATATGATTTGACAACTTTATGAATTTTTCACCAAAGGTTGAGGAAAACCAAAAGATACCTGGTTGGTATCATTTGGAAAAGTCATTATTTTAATTGAAAATATTTATCAAGCACTTTGATGTATCCTTTACTGTTCTATTTATAAAAGATTCATTAATAAACAGACAAAGGCCCTACAGTGAATAAGGAGACACATATAATGAAATGATTTCAGTGTTACTAAAATATAAACAGGATGATGTCCATTATAAAAGTAGGAGAGGTAAGAGCTAGTTTTACATGGAAAGAATGAGCTGTCATTAACTGTGCAGAACCACATAAATGCAGTTGAAAGAATCAAGAGGAAAAAAATGAAAATACGGATATAGGAGAGAGAAAAGAGTTCAGAATCAAAAATAAAGATTAGCATACTGTATTAGACATATCAGCTAATTGTTACAACCAACAGCTCCTGAATTTTAGTGGCTTCTCTTTTTCTCATGGCTCAGATCAATGCCAGAAGTTCAGTGTTGGAAGGGTGGGGGGTAGGTAGATTTAAGGTAATGGTCCAACCTTCTTCTAGCGCCTTGAAATCCTCCACTGGATGAACTACATACATCCAGCAGGCAGGGTGGGATCTATTGGATGATTTAGGGGACAGGATTGAAAGTGGTGCACATCACTTCCAACAAAGCCCCACTGTTTCCACTTTGAGCCAGAATTTCTTTATAGGTACTAGGGATACACTATGTGATAACTTGTTGTGGTGGGCTGAATAATGCCCCCCTAAAGAAGCTCAGGCCCTAATCAGGGTAGGTTGGGGGAGTATAGTTATGCTGTATGGCTAGAAGAAAAAATAACCTATTTGATGAGATGATCATAGCCTTGCTGCTTCAGGTGTCATTTGCATAGATCGATAACTGAAGATACTAGAAAGGAGGGGAACCACCACAGGAGTGGATCTGAGGAGATGCACAATGTTACAATGTTATAGTCTTGGGGAACACTACAATTGAGAGGGCTATTTAAGGAAACATTAACTAAAAAAGAAAAACAATAGAGAAAAGATAATTAAGATATACACTACAATGAAATTGAAGAAGGAGAGAATTTTAATACTGGACAAAGATATAGTTAATAGGTTTACTGGTACAGAGCTTATATCAACTATAAATGGATGTGAGCATTAGAATGCTTAGTAAGGAACTCTTTGGTGATTTCTGGGAAATAGTCCTTAAGTAGAGTAATGGTGCCACTGCCACATAATCTATGCCTTTGGTTTCTATTCTATACAGATTGTTGCTACTTTATGTGGTTGCTACACAATCTGTTTTTAAAGAGTTTGCAATTCAAATATAAGATATTGATATTATCAATTGTATTGTGCCTCTACCTATTTATTACTATGTGCACTTTCTGTAATCCCAATGAAATGTTATTCTTTACTATGTGAAAAAAACAGACAAATAATATTGTTAACTGATCTTCACTTATGTTTTTTCTGAAAACAAATGGACTCAATACACTTGCAGCAAGATTTGTGTTTATTATTTTATTTTTTAAAAAAGATACTTAGATTACATTAATGTTACATAAAAAATGTAGGGGATTCCCATATGCCCCACTCCCTACCCCTCCTATACTTCCCACAATTAATAACATCTGTCATTAGTGTGGTACATTTGTTACAACTGATGAACATGTATTGGAGCATTGCCACTAAGTATGGATTATGGTTTACATTATAGTTTAAACTCTCTCCCATGCAATTTTGTAAGTTATGAAAGATATTTAATGCCCTGTATATGTCATTGCTATGTCATTCAGGATAATTGCAATGTCCCCAAAATGCCCCCATATTATACCTATTTTTCCCTCTCCCTCCCCTCAGAACATCTGGTGGCCACTGTCTCTACATCAATGATAAAAGTTCTTCCATTGCTAGAATCACAATAAGTATATAGTAGAATAACAGTAAGTCTACTGTAGTCTATTGTTCACTCCCCAATCCTGAGGATTCTGGGATGGTGGTGCCCACTCTGCCTCTAACTAGAGGAGACTTAGATCCCATGCATGGGACAGATGGATGGGACTATCTTGCTTGTGGTTATAGACTCTCTCTGTTCCTTGGGATGGTTGTTGCTCATCATCTCTTTATTAGTTGTCTTGGGTGAGTCCAATGAGCTGGAGTGTAGGTGTTGCAGATTCAGGGCCCAACTGGCACATGGACAGCCTAAAGATTTATGTCTCTTGGACATAAACCTATCAACTCTAGTACTAACTATAGGTTCAAATTGAAGGGGCAGAAGAGCCATGTGTAGAGAAACCACCTATGAGTCCAATTCTGTCACACTGGGGAGCATAAATTCCAAAGTAGGACCGACTGGCAGAATGCCAAACTCCTAAGCTGTTGGCCCTGCCTATAGTGTCTGGATGACTCTAGAGCCCTCAGGAGCCCTACTATTTCAGCCAATATTTACTTTGGCAATCAATGAGATGCTGCTGAGACGTGCATAAGTGTAACATCTGGAATGACCTCTCACCTCACTTTGAAGTCTCTTAGCAATATAAACTCATTTGTCTTTACACTTTCCTCCTTTTGGTCAAGGTCTTTTTCCAGTTGCATTGCTAGTTGGTGCTTGAAAGTAATCCCTTGGTGCCAGTGAGGCTCATCCATGGGAGTCATGTCCCACACCGGGATAGGGGGTGAGAAACTAATGCATTCATATGCTGAATTTGGCTTAGAGGCCACATTTGAGCAACAAGGAAGCCCTCAGGAGGTAACTCTTAGGCAGCATATAATACTAGACTAAGCTTCAATTTCACAAGAAAAGGTTCATAAGTACAGTCATCAGAATCAAGGACCCATCAATTGTCCATCTTCCTTCTCTAGTCACTGCCCCTGTACTCAGGGGATTCTTCCTGTCCCATTAGAGGATGTGGTGAAGTGCCCCAGGATGGGAATTTGATATTCTTTTGGTTATTGTATGGCTATCCACCCACCATGTCAATGCCCTATGAACACTAGAACTCATTCATATGCCTTATAGGTGTCCATCAGGTGAACCTCCTCCCATGTATCCCCCATCACTGCCACCTACTCCAATTATCCTCCTCTGCCACAGTTGTAACCCTTCCGTAATCTAAAACTTCAAAAACAAAGCCAACAATATAATCTAGTAACATTAAAAAGAAAATGAAATGATAGTGATAGGTTTAAAAATAACAAGTAAAACACAATAAAACTTAAAATAATAAAAATAATAAAAATAAAATAAAATTTTAAAAGTTTTCACATTATGTCTTTCATCACTATAAGATCTGTTGTCTTGTATGTACAATGAGGTTTTCTTCCATTTATTTCCCCCTTGTCTTATTTTTTTCATGTTATCTTCAAAGAAGCTTTAGGTTATAGAAAAGTCATCTGCAGAACATAGGGGATTACCATATAGCCAACACCCCTCCTCCTTTTCCCCTTTCCCGTATTAATAACATTTTACATGTGGATGGTACATTTTGTTACAATTGATATTTGAAATATTGAAGCATTGTTTCTAACCATGCTCAATGATTTATATTATGGTTTACATTTTGGACCATACACTTTTATACATTTTGACGAAATTTAACATGGCCTGCATCCATCATTGCAAGATCATGTAGAATAATTCTAATGCCCCCAAAATGCCCCATGTTCCATCTATTCTATTCTTACCACCACCAACCTCCCCATCCCCTCGGGACACATGGCAACCAACAAGCTTCACTCCTTGAAGAACAAGATTCATAGTTACTTGCAACAATATTGAGTGCTTGGCATACCACCCTCTCCTCCCTTATTAGGCACTGCCTATGCACTTGAGAGACTCCTTCCCCTCTATTTGAGAATGTAGCAGGACTCCCCATGATAGCAGTCTAACACCTTTCCATTTATTGTGTGGGTCTGCAACCACTGATATAATGCACTACGACAGGATGAATACTCACTCCCTAGAAACCTGCCCCAGGTATAACTTGTCCTGCATTCTCCCCACATCCAACACCCTAAACTAGTAACCTCCACTGCCATATTTGCCTAAAGAACATTCCCAACATTGTAGTTTCAACCACATACCCACAAATCCCCAGAGTTCACCTGTTCCCTCCCCGGACCCTCCCCTCATGTCCATGGACAGTGCAACCTCCCAACCCTAATCCCCTCACAGACTAGTACTACCCAACTGAATAGCATCACTGCACCACTGTCATGCCCATCCACGGCACAACTACACCCTTCCACGTTACCATAGATTTTGCCCATATGGGCATTGGCTCACAACCCTCTATACCCTTTCTGTCTCCTGATAACCTATCTTCCAGACTCCAGCTCTGTGAGTCTGCTCAACTTGTTTAATTCATATCGGTGAGGTCATGTAATATTTGCTCTTCAGTGTCAGGCTTGCTTCACTCAACATAAGGTCTTCAAGGTTCATGAATGCTATCCCACATGCTAACAATGCATTCCTTCTTACAGCTGAGTAATATTCCATTGTATGTGTATACGAGAGTTTGATTTTCTGTTCATCTGTTGATGGACATTTGGGTTGATTCCAACTTTTGGCCATTGTGAATAATGCTGCTATGAACACTGGTGTGCATATATCTGTTTGTGTCCCTGCTTTCAATTCTTCTGGGTATATACCCAATAGCAGGATTGCTGGATCATATAGCAGTTCTATAGTTAGCTTCCTGAGGAATAGCCAGACTGTCCTCCACAATGGTTGCACCATTCTGCATTTCCACCAGCAGTAGATAAAGGTCCCCATTCCTCCACATCCACTCCAACACTTGTAGGCCAATGTTTTTTGAATAGCTTCTAGCAAATGGGTGTAAGATGATAACTCATTGTAGTTTTGATTTGGGTTTCCCTAATGTCTAGTAATGCTGAGCATCTTTTCATGTGATTTTTAGCTATTTGCATTTCTTCTTTGGAGAAGTGTCTATTCAAATCATTTGCCCATATTTTAAAATGGGTTGTCTTTTTATTTTCAAGGTGTAGGATTTCCTTATATATGCTGAATGTCAGACCCCTATCAGATATATGGTTACCAAATGTTTTCTTCCATTGAGTAGGCTGCCTTTTCACTTTCTTGACAAACTCCTTTGAGGTGCAAAAGTTTTTAATTTTGAGGAGGTCCCATTTATCTATAGTTTTTTGCTTTTTTGCTTGTGCTTTGGGTGTAAAGTTCATGAAACCATTTCTTTTTTTTTTTTTTTTTTAAAGATTTATTTATTTTATTACATATCTCCCCTCCCCCCTGCTGCGGTGATGCGCCGAGATTGGACACTGCGCAGGCGCGGCTTTCCCCGCTTGTGGGCGGTCTCTGCGTCCGTTCACGGCTGGCTTTCAGTTCGCGGGTGGCTGGCTGCGCTCCACCCGTGGGCGACCTGCCCTGCCCGTGGCGGCTCTTGCCATGTCCGTGGCAGCTTCTTGCCCTGCCCACGGCGTCTCCGGCCCGCCCATGGCGGCTTGCCATTCTCAAGGCGGTCTGCCCGCTAGGAGAGGTCCCTGGGAATCGAACCCGGGGCCTCCCATGTGGTATGCCGGCACCCTATCCACTGGGCTATTGAGCCAGCCCCTGAAACCATTTCTTAATACAAGATATTGTGGATGTTTCCCGACATTATCTTTCATGATCTTTATGGCCTTGGCTCTCATATTTAGATCTTTCATCCATCTTGAGTTAATTTTTGTATAAGGTGTGAGATGGTGTTGCTCTCTCAATCTTTTGGATATAGATATCCAGTTCTCCAAACACCATTTGTTGAAGATGCTATTCTCTCCCAGTTGAGTGGGCTTGGTGGCCTTGTCGAATATCTGTTGACTGTATATACAAGGATCTATATCAGAACTCTCAATTTGGTTCCATTGGTCAGTATGTCTATCCTTGTGCCAATACCATGCACTTTTGGCCACTGTAGCTTTGTAGTATGTTTTAAAGTCAGGTAGTGTGATTCCTCCAATTCCAGTTTTCTTTTTCAATATATCTTTGGATATTCAAGGACCCTTGCCCTTCCTAATAAGGTTTATAGTTAGTTTTTCCAATTCAGTAAAAAATGTTGTGGTAATTTTTATTGGGATTTCATTAATTCTGTAAATCAGTTTGTGTAGGATAGACATCCAAATGATGTTTCATCTTCCAATCCATAAACAGGGAATAATCTTCCATTTATTTAGGTCTTCTTTGATTTCCTGTAACAATGTTGTGTAGTTTTCTGCCTACAAGTCCTTTACTTCTTTAGTTAAGTTTATTCCTAAGTATTTGATTCTTTTAGTTGCTATTGTAAATGGGGTTTTTTTCTTGATGTCCTCCTCAGCTTGCTCATTATTTATGTACAGAAAAGCTACTCATTTTTGCACATTGATTTTATAACCTGTCACTTTAGTGAACTCATTTATAAGCTCTAGAAGCTTTATTGTAGATTTCTCAGGGCTTTCTATGTATAGGACCATGTCATCTGCAAATAGTGAAATTTGTACTTTTTCTTTTCCAATATGGATGCCTTTTATAACTTTTTCTTGCCTATGTGCTTGAGCAAGTACTTCTAAAACAATGTTAAATAAGAGCTGTGCAGTGGGTATCCTTGTCTTGCTCCAGATCTTAGAGGGAAAGCTTTTAGCATTTCACCATTGAATATGATGCTAGCTGTAGGTTTTATATATACCTTTATCATGCTGAGGAAGTTTCCTTCTATTTTTATCTTTTGAAGTATTTTTATCAGGAAAGGGTGCTGTATTTTGTTTAATGCTTTTTCTGCATCTATAGAGATAGTCATGTGATTTTTTTCTTTCTATCTGTTTATATGGTGTATTACATTGATTGAGTTTCATACCTTGAGCCATCCTTGCATACCATGGATGAAACCCACTTGGTCATGGTGTATAATTAATGTAATGTGTTGTTGAATATGATTAGCAAGTGTTTCCTTGAGGATTTTAGCATCTAGGTTCATTAGAGAGATTAGTTTATAGTTTTTTTCTGTGTGGCATCTTTGTTTGGCTTTGGTATTAGGATGATGTTGGCATCATAGAATTTATTAGACAATATTCCCTCCACTTCTACTTTTTGGAAGAGATCAGGCAGGATTGGTGTTAGTTCTTTCTGGAATGTTTGGTAGAGTTCACCAGTAAAACAATTTGATCCTGGGTTGTATTTGTTGATATTGTTTTAATGACTAATTCTATCACGTTACTTGTGATTGATCTGTTGAGTTCATCAATTTCTTCTTTCATCTATGTAGGCTGCTTGTGTGTTTCTAGGAATTTGTCCATTTCATCTAAGTTATCCATCTTGTTAGCATACAGTTTTTCAAAGTACCCTTTTATGGTACTCTTTACTTCTGTGGGGTCAGTGGTGATATCCCCTTCCTCTTTTCTTATTTTATGTATTTGCATCTTCTTTGTTTTTTTCTTTGATAGTCTAGCTAAAGTTTTGTCAATCTTATTAATCTTCTCAAAGAACCAGCTTTGGGTGTTGTTTTGGTCAGCCAAAGGCGTGCCTTTTGAAATATACCAAAGATTGGTCGGTATTTATAAAGGGTATTTATTTGGGGTAGAAGCTTACAGTTACCAGGCCACAAAGCATAAATTTCTTCCCATACCAAAGTCCATGCCCTGGAGCAAGATGGCTGCCGACGTCTCCAGGGTTCAGGCTTCTGGATTCCTTTGTTCCCGGGGCTGCGTTTCTCTCCGGGCTTAGCTTGTTTCCTTCACGAGTTCAGGTGTAAA
>PVKH010023393.1:0-13865 GCA_004027955.1 Chaetophractus vellerosus
TGCCTGGATAGGGTGATAGGATCATTTTCAAAGTCAGGAAACCAGGCAGAAGATCGACTGTTGATGTGACAATCTTCAGGAAAACCAGAGACATGCTCTCAGAAAGATGTATATTCAAAAGGAGGCCTTAGGGAATATTCTTGTCACTTGAAATAATGGGGAATCTGGCAGACAGAAGTTATGACATCTGGGAGAGGACAATAAAAATTAGAATTTAGAGTCACTTGGAGAGAAAAATGTGAGTTGCCTTTCATATATGTGACAAGGTTAGCTATATCTTTGTAAGAAATTAGAATTTTGTGGACATTCAACTTATAGCTTTTAGAAAAAAATAAAAATAACCCTCTTTTTGCTATTCAGGAGATGGGATTTCCCAGCAGCTTAGGTAGAGTAAATAATCTGCCCTACCTTTGAAGGCTAAGACTAACACCCCTTTTGTCAGTTTGACTTAGACTAAGTGGATTTTCCTGTGGGCTTCCAATTTGGTGGTCATGATTAGGCCCAAGGGAGAGCCAGGCCTGTTTGTCTTCTGAGTTCGCTTACTGTGAGGCTCTTGTGAAAGGAGAGAACTCTTCTTCCTAAGAATCCTCCCAGGCTGGCGCTTTATTCTCTGAATGAAATGTGAACAAAGAGACACAAATCACCTCTGGGGATCTTCCTTGACTGAGTTTAGATGGGCAGAGACTTGGCCATTGAAACATTTATTAAAATAAAATTTCATGAATATTAACTGTCTACTTTGTATATACCAACAACTTGCTTAGAAAAGCCTTCCCTTCTTCTCTTCCAGCCTGTCCTCTCTATCTCCACCTGCTCCCCAAGGTTGGGAACTAATAATAATTCAGCCATACTATTAAATTTTTACAAATTGTAAGTTCTTAGAAACCTGTTTGATCATACTTTTTTGGCCAATGACCTTCTTCTAGGAATTTCCCATTCCCTTTAAGAGGTATTCCAAAGGTGAAATGGAATATGGGTGTCGACAACTTTAGCTTAATGTAGGAAAAGAAAATACGGCATTGCTGGAGGTTTTTTTTCTGCCCATACCTGAATAATGCTGGCAGGAATATATATGTCTCCTTTGAAAAGAGACCTGAGAGTCAGTGAGGTGGTATTATCTGCCAATTTATCTGGAGCTCTGTCCAGTTTATTATCTTTTCCAATAAAGTTAGTTCCCTATCAGTTTAATCAGGGATACTCTTTTCAACTTTATCTGCTTGGGCCCTGGAGAAAGCCACACATCTTCCCCCTGGTCTCAAATTATAGCTTTTACAGAACATCAGCTTTAGCATCTCACCTGAAAAAAGTGCCGCATAGGCAATAGAGTTCACGGAGCTGGCAGGGGGGATGGGCCAGCAGTGTTCACTGGCCAGATTCTAGGGTGTGTTGTTTTGTGGCGTGTCTATATCTGGGTTCTGAGACAAAGGAGACTGCCAAGGTAGGCGCGGCTTGGCAGAGTCACTAAAGAAGCTGGTTGAAACTTGAAGGCGGAAACGCCAAACTAACAGGAGTAAATCTGCATTTGAGGGAGCAAAGAAAAAAAAGCACTAGAAAAGTCAAGCCTGGTACATAAGCTATTTTATCATTTCCCTTTTAAAGTATATTTAAAATGCCTAACTGAAAAGTTTTGCTAAAGAAAAAAATTTGGGGGGTGGGGCTAGATTAGAGAGCTTACTTTAAAAACAACAGCAAACCTAAAGGTGATTATGAAAGTAACAGTTCTGCTACACTGATATATATATATTTTTTAACCTCAATGTTAAAAGGCTGACGGTGAAGACTGTGCTGATTATTTCCTTGGCCGAAAGAAAATCCAGGTTTACTTCATTGCCGTGGGCGGCTGAACCACTATAAAAATCTTTGGTTCTTTTGATGTTTGTTCTCTACAGAACTTCTGAGAAACCTGGGAAGGAAGAAAGAGAATGTAAGGGGGATTTTCAACCAGTATTACAGAAGGCAAGCTTTATTAATCTTATATACTTAAATCATTTTTTGAGGGAGAGGGTTGTGGTTTCTTTTGTTGTCTTAGAACCGTCCTGTCACTCCTGTTGAAGAAGAGAAACTAGTTGTATCACAATGATATGGAGGTGTATCTCTGAAAAAGTGAGGATCACTTAAAATCATTTCTTACAATAAGTAGCAGAAGTTAAAAATAGATAAAACCAAACTGAAATAATATAATTTGATAACACATTGCTAGGTTTATTCACATGGATTTTAAAAGTCCCATACTAAAGCAATGATTCTTTCAGTATTTGTAATTCTGGAAACACTCTTACTTGAAATTTGGGGTATCAGATATTATATGTATCTCACAATAATTATTTAGGGGAAAAACTCCAATAAAACTTATCACCCAAGTTTATCTGTTTTTTACCTTTAAAAGCATTGCAAACTAAAGGAAGCAAATGTAAAGAAAGCTTCTAATTTTGTGAGATAAATCCTCAACATGAGTTCACTTTTTATATAACTAATAAAATAATATAGCACATTATGGATTTCTCAAAAGCATTACACATTAATTATGAAGTTAAACTATATTTACCAAAAACATTTGTGAGTTCAAGAGCCACTGTGCAAATTACCCAATTAGTATTTTGTCTTGCTAAACTCATATGGCAGTACATATTCAAATACCCAGATGTAGGTCCTGCCTTGTCTACTTGATATGTTTTTCCAATGACTGTTTTTGTTTTGTTTTGTGCAGAAATATAATTTTACAGATTTGCTTATATGGCACTTAATATAAATTTGTTGAATAAATGAATGCATGTATAGAGGCAATTAAGCAAGCAAATGCTGGTCTGCCTTTTCAACTTTATTTCATAATAAATAATTCCTGAAAGACCACATGCCATTCCTGTCTGTGCTGCCCCTCAGAAATCACAATATTAGCAACTCTGTGTCATGAATGTCACATCTGAGCTTACCTTTTTGCCTCCATGGCTCCTAATTGTCCAAAGGAGCCAGACACCTGCTTTTTTCCTCCAATGAGTGAACTTTTCTTTCAACCCCTCAAATGACTAATTTTCTTGCACAGTAATGCCTACAAACTAACTACACAGATTTAATGGAAATGTATATATTCAATTTCTACTTTGTCAAATTCTATTTCCTGTTATTTAATGAAATATCTTAGAAATTCCATTGAATGTTTTCCATTTTTTAAAAATTCATTTTTCTTTTCTTCCTCCCTCCCTCCTTTCTTCTCTCTTTTTTCTTTTTTCTTTTCCTTTCTTTTCTTTTCTTCCCTCCCTCCCTCCTGTCTTTCCTTCCATCATTACATGCTGTCTATGTTTTAGTCCCTATGCTAGTTGTTGGTAAAACAAAGACAATTAAGACATAGCCTCTATAACTCAAGAAATACACAGTCTAACAGAGAAGTAAGGCGTGAAAATAATTATAATAAAAACCATTACCTGTATATATGTGTATGCCCATTGGTTTGTTTATTTGAACATCCCTGCTTATTCATAAAAAAGGCAAGTACCATTTCCCAAACTGGGTTCTATTGTCAAAGAAAATGCTAAGTCCTCCTTTTGAATATTCATAATGCATACCACCATATTATTATAACTATTCTGAAAGGTCCTGATATAAAGAAACCTATTTCATTTTGTCTAACTTAGTTTTTCCTAAACTTACTTGTACAACCAACATACTTTTCATAGGATGTGCTAACCTGCTGTGGGACATTAACATTCTATGGGCCATCAATTTGGGCTATGATCTGATTACCATTATTAGCTAGCTAGGTACATACCTCCTGTTATAGAGGAGAAAAAGGTAAGTATTCCCTCATTCAAAAATTTTTGTTTATTAGTCAGGACTCCTTAGAAGCAACTGACAGAAACCTAACTCAAACTAACTTAGGCAGGAAAGGGAATAGACTTATTGACATGAGTGGGAATCCAGGACTGGGTCTTGCCTGAGAAGCTCAAATTACATCTTCATGTTTCTCTCACCCTCTTTCTAACTCTTTACTCTGTATCTGTTGCCCAGTCATCTGGACTTCCTCTATGTGACTGGATTGAGAGTGGGGGGAAGAGTAGGCATGTCTATAAGCAGCTCCAAGCTTATATAATACTAGCTCAGTGACCTCAAAAAATAGAAACATTTTCTTCTTCAGCATTCCTATATAAATCCAAGAGGAAAGATTCTAATTGGCTCAGCTGATTTCAAGTGCCCATTCAGGGCCATTTGCTGTAGTCATGTCATAATGAACTATCATCTTCCATATCCAGGTCACATGTAAACCCCTAAGACCGGGAGAGTAAGGTCTCTGATAAAGGCCTCAGCAGAACTGCATGGAGTGAGGAGAGGCAGTTCTGCAGATGAAGGGGGTTGATGTTAGCAATATTTAAAATATGACTACTACAGTGTGTTTTAATTGTTAATATCTACATTTGGCCATAATAGGTCCTCATGTCAAATTATGGCAAGAAGGGATAAAATCAACTATTCTCATACTAAAGTCATTGTTTTGGGAAGACATTCCAATTTGTAAATGGTTCATAGCTAATAATCCCAAAAGTAAAGTCACCTCAGTCCATTGCTTGAACATATAAAAGATTTTCATAGCCTCAGGAAGTGTATTGCTTAAAGATGTACATTCTATGGGTGCTTTCTTAAGATTTTTAAATAGCTGAAATGATTAGCTCTACTATAAATGTTTCAAACTAAACTTTATAGTTTTAAATTTTTTGAAATAATTATGTTTCAAAATTGTTGCATGTTATAAGGAATTTAATTGTCTATCTGTGTTTGGATTGGAGCGAACCCCAAATAATTGAGCTGCGAGAGCCTTGGCCCTGTCCATGGTACCCACAGTACCCTGGTGGCTCACCTCTAAAAGGACATGGGGAGGCCTTCTGGCCCTCTATCTGTGCAAGTCATGAGGTTAGTTGCTAAGTTTTCACAAAAGGATGGCAACTCTATACCCAACTCAGCTGCTTATTGAAGCAGAAGTTCATCATTTAATCTCCAATGTAATATAGTTACACATAAGGGATTTGTGTGAGGCCAATTTTTACATAAAGAAAAACTAAACTAAACTAAACTGAAAGATCAAAGGATCTGAAGCTTAAAGGGAGGTGAAGACTGCAGATATGGTGTATTGATAGTAGTCAGAGTCATATTTCCCAGAAAAGGCTTTTAAATTGAGAAAAGAACAGGGCTGATGTTGAAACCTTGGATGGATAGATGAGGAGGAGCCAGTAAAGGACGTGGAAGAAAAGCAGTGACTTTCAAGAAAGAGCTTGTCTTCAGTACCAGGCATTGGAGAGAGGTAAAATCGAAGGAGCTCTGAAAGCAGGCTCTGATTGGCCATTTAGTGTCACTGGTGACATTGATGAAGGTGTTTTCCATAGAGAGAAAGGAGCACAGGCCAGACTACAGTGGGTTTGGAAGTAACCAAGAAGTAAAGAACTAGAAACAGAAAGTATGGCTTCTTTAAGAAACTGTGAGGTGAAGGGAAAGAGAAAGACAATGGTAGCTGAAAAGGGAGTCAGAATTGAGAAAGACATTTTTCCTTCCACTTGAAAAAGTTTGTATGCAAAGGAAAAAGAGCCATGGGAGAAAAAGAGGGACTGAGGAAAGAGGAGAGCCATTAACTGCTGGAACAAGATCCTGGTTTATGGGCGTAAGAGGCCAGAATTCAAAGAGCAAAGGATGGCTAAAGGAGGGTCTTGATAAGGTTGGAAGTGGGTGAAGCCTGTAGGGAAAATGCATTGATGGCCTTTCCTTTTCAGTGAAGTAGGAGGTGAAGTTCTCTGCTAATAGGAAGAACGAACTGTGGGTTAGATACTTCCAGGAGTGGCAAGCAGCTTGGGGTAAATGAAATGATTCTGGAACAGTGTTGATGGTCCAGTTAAGACCTGACCTCATAAATGTGTAATAAATCCAGCAAAGAATTAGGGTTGGGACTGGCAGAGCAGTTGTGAAAGGAACAGAAGGCAAGATAATTAAAGGATGCTGGTGAGGATGCCTTTGTAATGATAGACCCAAGGATCCAGCTCTGGGTAGGGAATGAAGTAAATCTTGGTTGTGTCTCAGCCTGGAAGAAAGAACATAGGTAGAAAGATAGAAAATTTATGAGGGAAGGCCTAACCAGTGACTGGCACATAGAACAGTTAATAGATATTGTTGAAAAGTGAAGTGCTTGATATGGTAACATAGCATGTTAGGTAAGGATAAATGAGTGAGAACATTAGAAGGGTAGGAAGTTGGTAGGCAATTCATGCAAATACTTCCTAGATTTGTGCAGTGCACAACCCTTATAACTAAATATATGTGTCAACCCTGGAGATTGAAGTCATAGAGAAGCAGTCCTCAATTTAAGATTTTTAGCCATGGAACAGTTTACATGGTTGCAAGCTCCAAGTTTGATGTATGGAATCGGTTGCTGAAGTAGAGAAAAAGTAAAGACTTTTGCGGTCGCAGGAACTGTCAGGGTGGAGTTAACCATCAGTAAATGTTGGGGAGTGACCTGCGGAGCCAGTAGTTGATTCCAAGAAACATTAGAAAAGAGGATGGCATAATCTCAAAGTTAATAGGTAAAACTTTTCTGGAATGGTCACTGGGGAACAAAGAAAATTCTACCTCCTCAAGGTACAGAGGGACAAACTATTTTAAAGGGTTGCAATGGAAGTCATGTCAGCTGGGAAGCATTGGTTTTCTAATAAGGAAAACATTTGAAAGAAGCAGTGGCCTACTAAGAGTCAAGTGAGATGGGAGTGTCTGCCCCAGTGGAAAGAGAATTTTATCACTAACATTGTTTAGATTTGCTGATGCATGGTGATTTTTTTAAGACAGGCTTTTAGTTAGGGTTATTATTGTCTTTAATTCTCTACATATGATGCATCTCTTATTGTCAAAACCTGAGTGGGCCACTCCTACCCACCCATCTCACTTGAAAATGCTATTGGAGTATTCCAGGAAAAGTTTGAGGCTAAGTGAGGATATAAAGTGATTAGTAAGGCTAGGTGAAAAGTGTTAGGAATGGTTCAAAAAGAGGAGGATGAATTAGTTGTGGCAGAAATTTTTTGGACTTAATTGGGGCAAGGGCTAGTATAATATTGGCAATATTCTTCCAGTGTCCCTCACCTCATTCTGTTTTCAACTCTGAGCTCCCAGGTTAAAATCCTTGTTTCAAATCTGTATATATCTTCCTGCTTCCAGCTCAAGTGAACTCAGACATGTGGGTTGGGACACATTACAACCAACAGGAAAATGGATCTTACTCTCAGTTATGGGTGTTCACGTCCAGTGTGATAAAATTTCCACCTTGTCAGAGCTGCAGGAATTATTTCCTCATTTTTAAGGCTGAGATGCTTTCAAGTTATTTCCTCCTCCTTTGATTTTACTGAATAGACCCTCAAGGCTTAGTATTTCCAGTAGCCTGAGGTTTACAACTCTACCATCAGGATGCACCAGTAAGTGGGACATCGGAGGGAAAGAAAGAGGTTTGGTAACAGGCATTGCGGCACCTGCCATAACTGATGTTGATCCAAATCAAAGAGGCCACTGTCAATGAGGGAACCTGTCATCCATGCATGTTAGGCCCTGGGGGTGGGGTGGGGGCTGGAAAAGATTCTAGTCTTCAATGTCAATAGCAGAGCAGGAATTTTTAGTTTGGATCAATCCTGAAACATGTAACTCTTAGGTTTACCACATGCAAACAGAAATAAGCCCGGTCTAGGTAGAAATTTGTACCTATTTTGTCTTGATAGCAATAGTCAGAGTCTCCCTCATCTGAATATTTACCTCTGCCATGGTTCTCAAAGTGTGACAGAATCAGCACCACCTGGCAACTGTTAAATATGCACATTTTTGAGACTCACCCCATTACTGCTAAATAAGAAACTCTAGGGATGGTAGAGCAATTTGCATTTTCGCAAGCCCCTCTAGGTGATTCTGATATAAGATAAACTTTGAGAACCACTGGGCTATTGAGCATTGATTCACAGTCCAGACTGCACATTAGAATCATCTGGGGAGTTTTAACAAAATACCAATACTTGGGCCTCACTACCATATTCTGATTTCACTTACCTGGGATGGGGCTCTGGCGTCACACATTTTTATAAATACCAGCACTTCTTTTTTATTATCATTAGAGAAGTTGTAGGTTTACAGAACAATCATGCATAAAATACAGGATTCCCATATGCCACCTTATTATTAACACCTTGCGTTGATGTGGTACATTTGTTGCAATTGATGAAAGCATATTTTTATAATAGTTCTATTAACTATAGCCCATGGTTTAACTTCGGGTTCACTGTTGTATAGTTCCATGGATTTTTAAAAAATTTTTTCTAGTAACATATATATAACCTAAAATTTCCCCCTTTTAACCACATTCAATTATATAATTCAGTGCTGTGAATTACGTTCACAATGTTGTGCTACCATCTCCAACATCCATTATAAAATTTTTCCATCATCCCAAATAAAAAACTGTACATTTTAAGCATTTACTCCCTATTCCCTTCCCCTCCCCCATCCCATGATAACCTATATTCCATTGAGGATTTTTGCATCTATATTCATAAGAGTTATTGGTCTGTAATTTTATTTTCTTGTGGTATTTTTATTGATCTCTGGTATAAGGGTAATGTTGGCCTCATAGAACGAATTAAGAATAGTCCCTCATCTTCAATTTTTTTGAAGATTTTGAGCAATATTGGTGTTAATTCTTCTTGGAATGTTTGATAAAATTTCCCTGTGAATCCATCTGATCCTGGGCATTTCTTTTTTGGGAGGTTTTGATTACTGATTCAATTTCTTCATTATTAGAGTTTTGTTGATTCTCTCTATATTTCTATTTCATTGACCTCCACTCTAATCTTTGTTATTTCTTTTCTTCCGTTCCTTTTGGGTTTAATTGCTCTTCTTTTTCTAGTTCTTCTAGTTTTGAGGTTATATCTATCGTTTGAAATCTTTCTTCTCTTTTTTAAATATACCTTTTTATTTTTTAAAAAAGATAATTAGAGTTCATAAATGTTACATAAAAAATATAGTGGATTCCCATATGCCCCACTCCCCACCCCTCCCACATTTTCCTGCATTAACAATATCCTTCATTAGTATGGTACATTTGTTACAATTGATAAACACATTTTAAAGCATTGCCACTAAGACTGGATTATAGTTTATATTGTAGTTTACACTCTCTCCTGCACAATTTTGTAAGGTATGGAAAGATATATAATTGCCTGTATCTGTCATTGCAGTGTCATTCAGGATAATTTCCAAGTTCCAAAAATGTCCCCATATTATACCTGCTTTTCCCTCTGCCTCCCCTCAGAACCTCCAGTGGCCACTGCCTCCACATCATTGATATAATTTCTTCCACAGCTAGAATCACAATAAGTCTATAGTAGAATACCAGTAAGTCTACTTTAGTCCTTTGTTCATTCCCCAATCCTGAGGATTCTGGGATACTGATGCCCATCCCACCTGTAGTTGAGAGGAGGCTGTGATCCCATGGGGCAGATGGATGGGGCTATCTTGTTTGCAGTTACAGACTCTCTCTGTTCCTTGGGATGGCCATTGTCCATTATCATTTCCTTGTTAGTTGTCCTGGGTGAGTTCAATGAACTGGAGAATAGGTGTTGCAACTGTTGAGATTCAGGGCCCAGCTGGCACATGACAGCTCAAAGATTTAAGTCTCTTGGACACACACCTGCCAGCTCCAGTACTAACTATAGATTCAAATAGAAGGGGCAGAAGAGCCACGTGTAGGGAAACCACAACTGAGTCCAACTCTGTCACACTGGGGAGCATCAGTTCCAAAGTAGGGCCCACTAGCAGGGCACCAAACTCCTGAGCTGTCTGCCCTGTCCATAGTGTCCAGGACTCCCACTATTTGAGGTGATATTTACTTTGATAGTCAATGAGATCTTACTGAGACGTGCATAAGCGTAACCTCTGGAATGACCTCCCAACTCACTTTGAAGTCTCTTAGCCATATACATTCATTTGTGTTTACCTTTTCCCCCTTTTGGTTAAGGTCTTTTTCCAGTTGCATTGCTAGTTGGTGCTTGGTAGTAATCCCTCAGTGCCAGGGAGGCTCATCCCCGGGAGTCATGTCTCATGGTGGGGGAAGGTACTACATTTATATGCTGAGTTGGGCTCAGAGAGAGGCTACATTTGAGCAACAAGGAGACTTTCAGGAGGTAATTCTTACGCAACCTATAATACTAGGCTAAGTTTCGATTTCAAAAGTAAAGATTCATAAGTACAGTCATCAATATTAAGGGCCCATCAATAGACCATCCTCCTTCACTAGTTACTGCCCCTGTACTCAGGACATTCTTCCTGTTCCATTAGAGAATGTGGCAGAGATCCCCAGGATGGGAATTCAATATTCTTTCAGTTTTTGTGTGAAACTCCACCCACTGTGACAATGCCCCATGAATACTTGAAAACATTTATATGCCTTATAGGTATGCCCCAGGTGAACCTCCTCCCATGCATCCCCCATCACTGACACCCCGCACCAATGATCCTCCCCTGTCACAGTTATAACCCTTCTGTAATCCAAAATGTCAAAAATGAAGCCAACAAAATAACCAAATATAATCAATAAGAAAATGAAATAATGATAGTTCCAAAAATAAGAAATAAAGTATAAAAATTTTAAAAGAAATTTGGAATAATAAAAAATGAGAAAAATGTAAAAAATTTTTGGACATTATGTCTTTCATCACCATAAGATCTGTTGTTTTGTATGTACAGTGATATTTTCTTCTGTTTATTCTCCCAGTGTCTTATTTTTTTTTTCATTTTGTCTTCAAAGAAGCTTTAAGTTACAGAAAAATGATGTACAGAATATAGAGGATTCCCATATACCCAACATCCTTCCCCCTTTCCCCTTTTCCCTATTAATAACATTTTACATGTGGATGGTACATTTGTTACAATTGATGTACAAATACTGAAACATTGCTACTAACCATGGTCAATTATTTACATTATGGTTTACATTTTGGGCCATACACTTTTATAAATTTTGATGAAATTTAACTTGGCCTGTATCCATCATTGCAAGATTATGTAGTACAATTCCATCACCCCCAAAATGCCCCATGTTCCATCTGTTCTATTCCTCCCTCCCTCACCCCTCAGGACCCATGACAACCATCAAGCTTTACTCCTCGAAGAAAAAGATTCATAGTTACTTGCAACAACATTGAGATCTTGACATACTGGCCTGTCCTCCCCTGTTAGGTACAGCCTATGCTCTCGAGAGACTCCTGTCCTTCTTTTGTCTCTTTTAATGTAAGCCTTTAGTGCTCTGAATTTCCCTCTCAGCATTGCCTTTGCTGCACCCTGTAAGTGTTGGTATGTTGTATTTTCATTTTCATTCACCTCAAGATATTTTCCCTTGTGATTTCCTCTTTAACCCGCTGGTTGTTTAAAAATACTTTAATTTCCACATATTTGTGAATTTTCCATTTTTCCCTGTTATTGCTTTCTAGCTTTACTCTATTGTGGTCAGAGAAGAATTATTTCAATATTTTTAAAACCTACTGAGACTTGTTTTGTGACATAAGACATGGTGGTAGAGTTGGTTGCTATATGGTATATCATGGAAACACAGGTTTAGGCACAACAGAGACTCCCAGAAAACAACTGCTGTATTGATTGCACAGCACAAAACATCCACAAAAGCAGGGAAAAATATCTCACCTGGGCTGGTCTCCTGAGGAGTCCAACTGCTTGAGTGAGAGCCACTGGATGGTAGCTCAGCATGCATCTCTCCAGTAGTTCAGTTTGGTTCCTTTTTAAAATTTCTCTCTTTTTATTGAGATTCTCATATTGTTCATTCATTGTCTTCCTGATATCTTTTAGTTCTTTCTTAGTATTTTCCTTCATTTCCTTGGGTCATAGTTTTTTTTTCCCAAAGTCTTTTTCCATTATATCTACAATCTGGTCTTCTTTGTTGATGTTTTCTGGATTTTTATCTTCTTCTGTTGGATGGGCCATAATTTCCTGTTTCTTCATCTTATAATATTCTGTTATACAGTGTACATTTTAATATTTTATAATGTTAAATCTGGGATTTATTCCCTGAGATGTCTGTTGCTTGAGTTTATATCCATATAGTGATATGACAGAGATTTTCTTGAGTATTAGGAGCTAACAAAACCAAGCAAACCTAAGCAAGAAACCACAAATTCACCATATTTGCAAATTGGCTTTGCATTGCCTGGTGCTCTTCTTCAGAATTCAGGCCTCCTATCAGGAAGGTCAGCCCAAGGTGAATGCAAAGTACAGGGTCCTTCCTGTCTTTCCTGGGCCTGTGTCTTGTCCTGGGCTTGTGCTTGCTCCTGGCCTTAGGAGATCCCCTGTTTACAGGAGTTTGAAAGCCCCCTCTGCTTCCCAGGAAATAGACATTCTCCCTCTCCTGGGTGATCCATGGCAGAACTTAAAGCAGGTCCTGCCTCAGTTGTTTCTTACACTGCTTTCATTGTCTCAAGCAGCTTTTTCCTAGACGGCAAATTCTGGGAAAGGGGCACAGAAAGGAGTTTCCCAAGTCAGTCTTTCCCAGCCAAAATAAGGCAAGAGTCCCACAAAGGGAACACCAGCCAGCTCCAAACTCCCCTGGGGAGGGGATGAGAAAGGTTCCAGGAAGGGTACCAGGAACTTCTTTCATGGCTCCCTCAAGCCAAGCTTCCTTGACTCAGCCCCTGCTTAGCAAACGCAGCCCAACTGTCCTCTACAGCTCTGAGGAAGCATACTGTCTTTAAGTCTCCACTGCCTTTTTTGCCCAGGGTGGTTTGGCTGCCCCCAGAACTAAGGTCTCAGTGCTCAATAAATAAATGATCTGAAGTAGCTAATCAAAATCAGTCATCAGCAATGAGACCAGCTCCCCTACCCCCAAGATCCTGGGGTACTAGGATTTTTATCTTCCTCCTCTCAGGCACCAAAAAGCTATGCCAGGGCCCAGATCCCACTGCTACCTGCCACAGAAGTGGGGAATGGGTGATGGTAAGCATGCTCAGACAGAGCATTTCACTGGTATTTATCACAGTTTACCAGTCTCTTCCCCCTTTTCTTCCCAGGATGCTGCACAGTGTTCTACAGGACTCCAGAGTTTCAAAAGAGTTGATTCAGGCAGTTTCTGTCTGTTTAATAGTTGTTCTGGTGGGGGGACTGATTCCTGGAACCACCTACTCTGCCATTTTCCCACAGTTCTCTGTCCCAGTGATTCTAATGGCAGCTGTAGTTGAGAACCATTAATCTATAACAGTACAAGAGGGGCTTCTCTAAATGAGGACTTAATGATAAGTTAAAAAATAATTTATGAAAAATAACTAAGTTTAGGGAAGCAGATATAGCTCAGTGGTTGAGCACCTGCTCCCCATGTATGAGGTCCCAGGTTCAATTCCCAGTACCTCCTTAAAAATAAAAAATGGAGTAAAGTACCTATTTCTGAAAAAACAAACTAAAACAAAACTAAATCCACCCTCTGGAATGAGAACTTTGTGTATTTTACTAGAGTGTTAATTTAAGCATGTTTATATATAACAAACCAAAATCTATGTAAGACTTAAGAGAGCGAGGACTTTTGTCCATTTCCCCCCACACACCCTCCGTTATTGTATTCTGAACATTAAGTACAATGCTAGGCACATAGTAGGTGCTCAAAGTAAATATATTTTGACTAACTGAATTACTCAATTAAAGAATGGGGTTCCATTAGGAGCTTGCCATTACACCTCACAAAGGGACCAGTAAGAGCACTGAACCAGGAGAATGGTCTCTTTTTATTCTGGCATGGGCTCATCTCCTTCTGGCTCTGCAGATCCTCTGAGAGTCCTCTTTGTTTTTGCCCTACACCAATCTGTACCAGG
>PVKH010023394.1:0-13865 GCA_004027955.1 Chaetophractus vellerosus
AATCTCCTCTCTGCTTCTCTCTAATCTCTGCTTCTACTTGAGTCCACCCCCACCGAGGGGTGGGGCTCAATGTCTCACTGACGTGGCAATTAATGCCCTACTCATAACTTAATCATGCCCAGATGAACAGATGAGCTTACAAACATAATCTAACTTATATTTTTGGAATTCATAATTAATTCAAACTCAAACCACTACAAAGTCATTTACATCTTTAGTTAAATTTATTCCTAAGTATTTGGTTCTTTGTTATTGTAAATGGGATTTTTTCTTGATTTCTTCCTAAGATTGCTCATTATTAGTATAGATAAATGCTACCTATTTTTGCACATTGATCTTATAATTTGCCACTTTCCTGAATTCATTTCTAAGATCTAGAAGCTTTTCTGTAGATTTTTCAGGGCTTTTGAGGGATGGAATTGTGTTATCTGAAAATAGTGAAATTTTTACTTCTTACTTTCCAAGTTGGATGACTTTTATATCTTTTACTTGCCTAAGTGCTTGAGCAAGTACTTCTAGCACAAGGTTGAACAAGAGCAGTGACATTGGGCATCCTTTCATGGTTCCAAACCTTAGAGGGAAAGCTGTTATGATTTCACCATAAAATATGATGTTAGCTGTGGGTTTTTCATATATACCCTTTATCATGTTGAGGAAATTTCCTTCTATTCCTATTTTATGAAATGTTTTTATCAGGAAAGGGTGCTGTATTTTGTTGAATGATGTTCTGCATAAAAATAGATGATCATGTGACTTTTTCTTTGGTTTATGTGGTACATTACATTGATCTTATATTGAACAATCCTTGTATTTTAGGGATGAAACCCATTTGGTCATAGTATTTTTATAATTCATTTGATGTGTTGCTGAATATGATTAGCAAGTATTTTGCTGAGGATTTTAACATCTAGATTCATTAACTTATTGGTCTATAAATTTACTGTCTCATGGCATCTTTGGTTTTGGTATTAGGGTAATGGTAACTTACAATGACTTAAGCAAATGTTCTCTCCACTTCTATATTTTGGAAGAGTTTATGTAGGATTGGTGTTAGTTCTTTCCAAAATCTTTGGTACAATTCACCTGTGAAGCCATCTGTTCCTGGGCTTTTCTTAGTTGGGAATTTTTTGATGACAAGTTCAGACTCATAACTTCTGATTGGTCTGTTGAGTTCATCAGTTGCTTCTTTTCTCAATGTAGGCTGCTTGTGTGTTTCTCGGAATTTGTCTATTTTCTCTAAGCTCTCCATCAGGTTGGCATATAATTTTTCAAAGTATCCTCTTAGGAAACTCTTTATTTCAGTGGGTTCAGTGGTGATTTGCCCTTCCTCAATTCTTATTTTATGTATTTACCTCTTCTCTCATTTTTTGTTAGAATACCTAAGGGTTTCTCAATTTTATTAATCTGCTCAAAGAACCAGCTTTTGTTTTTTTTTCTTTTTTCTAGTGCTTTCTTATTTTAATTTCACTTAGCTAATCTGTAATCTAGGGTATTTCCTTCTTTCTATTATTTTGGGGTTATTTTGTTGTGCTTTTTCTAATTCCCACAGGTGTGCAGTTAGGTCTTTGATTTTAGCTCTTTTGTCTTTTTTAATATACGCATTTATGTTTATGAATCTCCCTCACAGTACAGTTTTTGCTGCATCCCATATGTTTCAATATGTTGTGTTGTCATTTTCATTCATTTCAAGGTAGTTACTAATTTCTTTTGCAATTTCCTCTTTTACCCATTGAATGTCTAAAGTGTGTTGTTTAACTTCCATATCTATGTGCCTAATCTGCTTCTCAGGCCCTTACTGATTCCCACCTTCACTCCATTGTTTTCAGAGAAATTACTTTGCAAACTTTCAATCTTTCTGAATGCATTAAGTGGTGTTCTGTGGCCAAGAATATTGTCTATCCTGGAGAATGATCCATGTACTCTTGAGAAGAATGTATATCCCACTGTATTTGGGTGTAAAATTCTGTACATGTCCATTAGGTCCAGATGCTCTAATGAATTATTCAAGGTCTTAGTTTCTTTATTAATTCTTTGTCATGATATCCTGTCTAATGTAGATAATATTGTATTAAAGTCCCACACTATAATTGTAGAGGTATCTATTTCTCCACTTAATTATTCAATGTTTGCCTCATGAATTTTGATGTTCCCTGGTTAGGTGGATAAACATTTATGTTTGTTTTCTCTTCTTGATATATTACCCTTTCTATTTTTATATGGTGGCCTTCCTTTTCTATTACATTTAAAGTCCATTTTGCCCAATACTTAATAGCTACTCCCACAGATTTTTGGTTATTCTTTGCTTGTTAGATTGTTTTCCAAACATTCACTTTCAGCCTCTTTGAATCCCTGGGTCTAACATGGGTTTTTTGTTGACACCATATAGATGGGTGATATTTTTTTATCCATTCTGCCAATCTGTGTCTCTTGACTGGTGAATTTAATCCATTAACGTTCAATGTTATTGCTGTCAAGGAATTACTTACATTAGACATATTTTATTTAGGTTTATGTATGCTATATATTGTTATTTCTCTTTTTATCTTTTTAGTTGTTTTTACACTCTCCTCCAACTCTCTCTCTCCTATTTTTTTCTTTTTGACTTGCAGTATTTCTTAAAGGGAAGAATTTGTGTTAAACTATCTTAATTTCTGTTTCTATGGGAATATTTTGAATTCTCCCTCATTTTTGAATGCCAAATTTGCTGGATAGTGAATTTTTGATCGAAGTGTTTTTTTTTTCTTTTAGCACCTTAACTGTATCATACAACTGCCTTCTCACCAACATGGTTTTAGTTGAGAAATCAGCCCTTAATCTTATCAAGCTTCTCTTGTATGTGATGGATCTCATTTCTCTTGCTGCTTTCAATATTCACTCTTTTTCTTGAATACTGGACAATTTGGTAAGTATATGTCTTGGGTTATGCCTATTAAGATTACAATGTTTGGGGTGTGCTGCACTTCCTGGACATGTACATCCATGTCCCTCAAAATTGTTGGGAAATTTTCAGCCATTATTTCCTCCAACACTCTTTCTGCCCCCCTTTTCTTTCTCTTCTCCCCTCTGGGATGCCTATAATGCATATGTTTGTGCGTTTTGTGTTGTCATTCAAGTCCCTACATCAATGATAGACATTTTACTATTTTTTTCTATCTGTTCTACTAGCTCTCTGATTTCAGCTGCACTGTCTTCCACATTGCTAATTATTTCCTCTGCCTGTTCAAGTTGGCTGTTATGTGCTTCCATTGTATTTTTTATTTCTTGCATTGTGCCATTTATAACCATCATATCCATTTTCATTTTATGTATGTTGACAATTTATTCACTATGTTCTCCCACTATCTTCTTAATATCCATAATCTTTTCCTTCATTTCATTACGTTGATTTGTTTCAACATCTCTGATTAGTTGTTCCAGGTTCTGCATAGCCTCCTGTTTTTTAGTTTGTTCATTATATTGGGCCGTGTTTTCCTGTTTCTTAGTATGGCTTGTAATTTTTTTTTGGTGTCTAGGCATCTGTTTATCTTGATGGGTTTATTCAGTTTGTTAGCTTCATTTTCATGTTTTTTTTTGTTGTTTTTGTATATATGGTAAGGTTTTGCTTTGACACTTCATTTCTCTTATTCTATTTCCTTGTTGTTGTCTAAGTTCCCTTGAAACAAATTTTAGGACCAAAGAAAAGGGAAGGCATAAAAAGGGGAAAAGAATAATAGTAACAATAATTTTAAAAGGTAGTAGATGAACTGTACAAAACATAGGAAAATAAATAAAGATAAGAAATCATAAGAAGTACAGAGGAATAGGAAAACACAGTGGAATAGAAACAATGAAAGGAGAAAAAATAGAAAAAAATATAGAGAGAATGAATTAAAGGCCAGAATGATGAGAAGAGAGGAAGAGGGAAAAGAAATATAAAATATAAAAAAGAAAGAAAACAGAGAAAAATAGAGAGAAATAAAAAATAAGAAAAATTCTATATCAAACAAAAGGAGGTGGAATGAAAGAAAAACAACAGAAAACAAAATATAGAAAAATGAAGGAAAGAAAAGAAGAAACATAGGTAGAAAAATCAGCTAGAAAGCATGGAAACAAAGCAAGGGGATACACAGCAAACAAGAAAAAAAGCAGCAGCAACTAAAAAATTTACAACCAAAGAAAGACAGCCTTTCCTCATAGACCCCTAAGGAGCTTCTCAAGATGCCGGGGTTCATCAATCAATCACCCTGTAGCCCTCCCTCTGCAGGTGATGTTCCAGGTTTTAGTGAGTAAAATAAGAAAAAGAGAACCTTAAAAAACAAGAGTCAAGACAACAAACAAAACGAATATTTATATGTACCCTGTCATAAGGTATCAGCTGGATGTCTGAGAACCCTGTGGATCACTCCTCTAAGCAGAGTCAGGAATAAAATTATGGGCTTCATATATACAAGGTGGGAATTTATCCACTTAGCTAAACTGTCTCCCTGGGTTAATTAGCCTTCAGAAATCTATTTTCCACCCTTTCCCCTGACATTCCACACCTCTACAGCTTACTAGAGTCCTGGTGATTACGTTCCTTTCTCTGCCCCTTCTCTAATCTATTTGCTTTTTCTCCATGGGCAGCTGGGAATGTTGGCCTTCCTGAGAGGATCCCCCCCTCCCTTTTCTGTCAGGTGGAGTATATGTGCCATTTCCAGGCACAGGTGTGAGCAAATCACAGTTTTCCTTTGATTTCCTTATATTTCCAGTACCATCCTAGATGATCCAGAGCATCTTCATGTTCTATTTATATGTAATTCAGCTCATTTAGGTAGGTCCTTGCCTTCTCTCTGTTTGTGTGTGTGTGTGTGTGAGAGAGAGAGAGAGAGAGAGGGTCAGACTCTGCCTACTTACATTGGCACCATTTTCCCAGAACCCATATTTGGATCTTGCAAAAGTCATTCCTGCTGCAGGATGGGTTTAAATCCTAAGGAAAGATTGGAATGGCTAAAGAAGAATGACAAATGGTGTGAAACAAATTCTTATGGCGGAATGAGGCCCGCTTTTGTCCTGGGACAACAATGTGTCCTTTTCTTAAGTCTTCCTGCACTTGGTGCATATACAGTGACGTTTTCAGAGACCTGTTTTCAACCTATTGCTGTGGAAAATGTACAATGTTCAGAATTCTGTGAAGCCCTGCAGAAGTAACAATGCTACCCTGAACATATACAATGGTCCCAGGCCACATTCTCTGTGTCTGGAAGTCACTCTATCTTCATCCTAAATATATTGTGCTGTTGTATCAACAGTAATGAAGAAAATGCCAGTTGTGGATACTCCCTTCAGGAAGGGGCTCCCTCAAGCATCAGAACTCTTCCTGGTCCCCAGGAAGTTCAAATGTAGATGAATGGGTTATGCATAGCATTATAGTTATGCTTCTCTCCTCACCATCTTCCAATATACCAGAAAAGATGTCCTATTCACTTCTCTCAAAATTGCTTTTCCATAAAGGGCTTACTTTCCATTTACACTCTCCTGCATACCTGATGCTTCATGTCTGTTTATAAAACTTCTATTCAGTTGATTTTCCCTTAATTTGAAACAGTTACTTCAACCATGTATCCTCACCACCTCCCCCTTTTGTGATCCAGATTTCCTATGCTCAGCTTATGGATTTATCATAAAATGCATTGAGAAAAGAGAGAAATTCAATCAGCAAAGAAGTCCCTCAGCACCCTACCTTGAAACCTATCAATTACATACATATGGACTCAGTGACCCTGTGGATAGTCAAAACCCTGAGAGTGATTCCAAACCCCTCCTTCTCCTTCTTATCATAATCAATTCCTATCATTTCAATTCCAACTCTCACCACTCAATTGACTCCCATGTATTTCCACCAACACCTAGCCTACTCCATACTACCATTCTCTCTCTTGCATCAAACACTCTATGAACTGATCCCCACTTCCATTCTTACCCCATTCTGACTAATTAAGTGAACAAGAACAGTCTTCTTTTGAGCTCTCAAATATACTTCATTCTATAAACAAATAAATGCAAATATTGCAACCTATATCTTCTTTATTTTTCTCCATTTCAAAACACATAGTTTGGTTCCACAGCTAATGGCTACCAAGAAAATATTTCTCTTGTTCCTGTGGACATCCTTGTATTTATTTTTATGTTCCCAATTTTGAAAACAATAACATGTTGTTTTAACAAAAATTCTCCTTATAAAAGAATGTTTTGCTCTGTGTAATGGATCAGACTTAAATCAATTAAAATGAATGTGGTTATTGACATGAAATTCATATCCCTAACAGAAACAAGAATATATATTTTAGTCAAGATAGTTTGTATTTGATTTCATGTGGTGAGGTGTTTTTTAATAGATAATGCCAAGTATCTAGCAATAATCTACAGCCCATTATCTATCTTGGGTTTTCATTTTGACTACAGCATTGGTAAGAAAGATGTAATACATAATCAAAGACCTAAATTTAGAAATGCAATATAATGCTTTTCTCATTGAAGGAAAATAACATTTAATGTAATATTCCAAACCCAAAAAAGTTGTTAAAAGTAATTGCTTTGAAAATAGTTTTTATTTTCTGTATGTCTGTAAACAAATCATTTATCCATTATCAGCTTCGCTTTGCTTATCCAGAAAATTTTGAAATCATCTTAACTTTCATACAGAGCCCCAATAATACAAACAGTAGGTTTGCAGTATAAAATTACACAATGATCATTAGGGTTTTATCCCAGGAATACAAGGGTGGTTCAACAGAAGAAAATCAATCAATGCAATTGATTTTTCTTCTTCAATTTATCTTCTTCAATTGATAAATTGAAGAAGGAAAATCACACGATCATCACGATTGATGCCAAAAATGCATTTGACAAAATACAGCACCTTTTCTTGATGAATAAAAATTTAAAAGATAGGAATAAAAGGAAGCTTTCTCAACTTTGTAAAGTGCATATTAGAAAAACCTACAACTGGCATGGTAGTCAATGGGGAAAGGCTGAGATCTTTCCTACTGAGATCAGGAACATGACGAGGATTCCCACTGTTAGGATTGTTCAATATTTTGCTAGAATCTCCAGGTGGGCAATTCGGATAAAAAAAGAAATAAAAGACACTCAAATAGGAAAGAAAGAAGTAAAAATTTCACTATTTGCTGATGATATGATCGTATATCTAGAAAATCCTGAAAAATCTAAGAAAAAGTTATGAGACTAATAGAGAAGTTCAACAAAGTGATTGGATACAAGGTTAATACTTACCTGGGATGAAACCCACTTGATCATGGTATATAATTTTTTGATATGTTGTTGAATGCAATTAGTGAGTATTTTGTTGAGGATTTTAGTGTCTAGGTTCATTGGAGAGATTTGTCAGTAATTTTCCTATCTTGTGGCATCTTTGTTTGGCTTTGGTATTAGGGTAATGTTACCATCATAGAATGAGTTAGGCAATGTTCTTTCTACTTCTATTTTGTGTAAGATTTTAAGCAGGATTGGTGTTAGTTCTTTCCAAAATGTTTGGTAAAATTCACCTGTGAAGCCATCTAGTCCCAGGCTCTTCATAGTTGGGAGGTTTTTGATGACTGAGTCTATCTCTTTACCAGTAATTGGACTGTTGAGTTCATTGATTTCTTCTTTTGTCAATGTAGGCTGCTTGTGAGTTTCTAGGAACTTGTACATTTCTGCTAAAGTATCATTCTTGTTGGCATATAATTTTTCAAATTATCCTCTTATAATACACCTTATTTCTGTGGGGTCAGTGATTATATCCACTTCCTCATTTCTTCTTTTGTGTATTTGCATCTTTTCTCTTTTTTCCTTTCTTATTCTGGCTAAGGGTTTTGTCAATTTTATTGATCTTCTCGAAGAAGCAGCTTTTGGATTCATTTTTTCTAGTACTTTCTTTTTTTCTATTTTGTTTAGTTCTGCTTCAATCTTTATTTCCTTCTTACTACTTCCATTGGGGTTAGTTTGTTGTTACTTATACAGTTCCTCCAGGTATGTAGTTAGCACTTCAATTTAAGCTTTCTTTTTTTTAAAATATAAGCATTTATGGCTATGAATTTCCCTCTCAGTGCAGCTTTTTCTGCATCCTATAGGGTTTCATATGTTGTGTTTTCATTTTCATTTATTTCAAGGTAATTTCTGATTTCATTTTTTGGTTGTTACTGATTTCTTTTGAGGTTTCCTCCTTGACCCAGGGTTTGTCTAAGATTCTGTTGTTTAACTTCCATATATTTGTGCCTAATCTGGTTCTCTGGCCCTTACTGATTTCCAATTTCATTCCACTGTCGTCCAACAAATTACTTTGTGAAATCTTAATCTTTCTGAATTCATTGAGATTTTTTCTGTGGCATAGCATGTGATCTATCTTCAAGAATGATCTATATTCACTTGATTAGAATGTATATCCTGCTGTATTTGGGTGTAGTGTTCTGTATATATCTATTAGATCCAGATCCTCTAATGTATTAATCAAATTCTTTGTTTCTTTATTGATTCTTGTCAAGATCTTCTGTCTAAAGGTGATAATGGTGTATTAAAGCCCCCCACTAAAATTGCAGAGGCACCTATTTCTCCACTTATTTTTTCCAATGCTTGCCTCATGTATTTTGAGGTGCCCCTGTTAGGTGCATAAATGCTTATGATTGTTCTTTCTTCTTTAAAGATTATCCCTTTCACTAATAAAATGTCCATCTTTGTCTCTTACAATAGTTTTGCATTTAATGTCTATTTTGTCTGATATTAGTATAGCTACTCCTGCCTTTTTTGGTTATTGTTTGCTTGTAAGATTTTTTCCAGCCATTCACTTTCAGCCTCCTTGAATGCCTGAGTTGAAGTTGGGTTTCTTGTACACAACATATAGATGGGTCACATTTCCTAATTCATTCTGCCAATCTGTGTCTCTTGACTGGTGAGTTTAATCCATTAACACTCATGTTATTTCTCTCAAGGAATTACTTACATTAGCCATATTTTCTTTGGGTTTATGTATGTCATATGTTGTTTTTATTTCTCTTTTTGTGTTTTTAGTTGTTTTTACACTCTCCTCCAACTCTCTCTATCCTGTGTTTTTTCTTTTCAAACTGCATAACACCATTTAGTATTTCTTGACGGCAGGTTTCATATTGACATACTTTCTTAATTTCTGTTTATATGTGAATATTTTGAACTCTCCATCATTTTTGAATGCCCACTTTGCTGGATAGAGGATTCTTGTTGGAATTATTTTCTTTTTGTACCTTAACTATGTCATGCCACTGCCTTCTTGCCTCCATGATTTCAGATGGGAAATCAGCACTTAAACTTACTGAGCTTCCCTTGTATGTGATGGTTCTCTTTTCTCCTGCTGCTTTCAGTATTTTCTCTTTGTCTTGAGCATTGGACATTTTGATAAGTATATGTCTTGGGATAGTTCTGTTGGGATTTATAATGTTTGGAGTGTGCTGTGCTTCCTGTACTTGTACATCCATTTCCCTCAATAGGGTTAGGAAGTTTTCATCCATTATCTCCTCCAACACTCCTTCCATCCCCTTTCCCTTCTCTTTTCCCTCTGGGATGTTTATAATGCATATGTTTGTGCATTTTGTGTTGTCATTCAAATCCCTATGTCCCTGCTGGATTTTTTTCTATCTTTTAATCTATCTCTTCTACTATCTGTTTGATTTCAGATGTATTGTCTTCCACATTACTGATTATTTCCTCCACCTGTTCAAATCTACTGTTATGTGCTTTCAGTGTCTTTTTTATTTCTTGGATTGTGCTAATCATCACCATCATATCCATTATCTTTCTATATATGGTCACAATTTCTTCAGTATTTTCATCAAGTGTCTTCTTAATATCCTCATTCTCTTTCTTCACTACATTAATATGGTTTATGATATTTGTTTGGAAAACTTTGATTAGTTGTTCAATGTTCTGCACCTCTTCTTCTTTTTTAGTTTGTTCATTGGACTGGGCATTTTCTTCCTGTTTCTTAGTATGGCTTGTAATTTTTTTGTTGTCCTCTGGTCACCATTTTATCTTGATGGGTTTAGTCAGTTGATTAACTTCTCTTTACTCTAGGGTTTTATTTAATTGCTGCTTTTTGTGTTAAGTTTTCTTTTTGGCACTTCGTTCTTCTTATTCTATTTCATTGCTGTTACCTATGTTCCCTTGGAGGAAAAAATTAGTACCAGAGAAAGTGAAAGAGGTAAGAAAAGTAAAAGGATAATTGTAATAATAAGGGTAATTGCTTGAAGAAGAACAGTTTAAGACAGAAAAATGAATATTTAACTCATGTAAGCAGTGTAGAGTAATAGGAATAAAAAAGTGGTGCACTGTAGCCATTTGATGTAATTTTTTTAACTTTTTATTTATTTATTTTTAATTTCACACCCCCCCCTTCTGCTTGCTCTTGCTGTGTGTCCATTCCTCTGTGTTTCTCTATGTTCACTTCTTTTCTTCCCCCGTCTCTGTGGTGATGCACCGAGTCGGCCCTCCATGGTGGTGGCTCGTTCCATTCATGGGTGGCTCCATTCCGTTTTCATGGGTGGCTCTGCTCCATGTTTTGCAGGCAACAGTCCTCCATGTTTTTTGTGGGCTGCTGGCTTCCGCTTCGCAGGCAGCAGCTCTGCTTTTCACGGGTGACTTTGCTATGCCTGTGGGGGCTCTGCCCTGCCCGTGGCAGCTTTTTGCCTTGCCCACGGCAGCTTTTGCCCCACCCACAGTGGCTTGGCTTTCTCAAGGCTGTCTGGCCACGTGGAGCGGTCCCCAGGAACTGAACCCAGGCCTCCCATGTGGTATCCCAGTGTGCTGTTTATCCACTGAGCTATCTAGCCAGGCCCTGATGTAATTTTTAATTCCAAAAATCATTATTGAATCATGCTTCTAAACTAATCTGTTCATGTGGCATGATGAAGCTATGACTAGGGCATTGAGCCCTACCCCTTGGTGGGTGAGGGAATTGAATATAAAAATGCAAGGCAAAGGACAGAAGGAGCAGATTTCAGAAGCAGTTTTTGATGTTGGAGATTTGAAGTTGGAGAGAAGGCCCCAGGAGAAGTGAGCCATTCATCTAATAGTCTACAGCTGGCCTTGTGGAAAGACACAAAGCCTAGAGAGTCTCATTGTCTACAGCTGAGCTTGTGGAGGACCCAGAGGCATGAAGCCCAGAGAGAAATGCAGCCCCAGGAAGAGAGGAACCCAAGAAGGCTGAGCCCTGGCAAACATCAGCAGCTGTCTTTCTCCAACTGTAAACACACTTTATAAAAACAAACCAATTATTGGTATATTGAAAATGCACCCCTTTATCTGACTAATACAGGTACCAACAAAGAAACATGAAACAAAATAGAGAAAAATATATTGACTGAATTAAGAGGCCAGTATGATGAGAAGAGAGGGAAAGAGAAAAGAAAGGACAAAAAGAAAACATGTTAACAAAAAAGAAAACAGCATAGATGAGGTAGAAATAAAAACCAGAAAGATTGAGGACTATACAAAGAGAGATGTTCTAAGATAGAATGATGAGGGAAGGAAAAGAGATAGCATTGGTATACAAAATTGGTATACATGGAAAAGGGGAAATCAAGGAAGAGGAAACACATCACCCAACAATTAACACAGCAGCACCTTGAGGAATTTATGTCTTCATCCAGTTCCCTCCAGGTCAACACCATGAAGCCTCCTACTATGTGGGTTCCCAAAACAGCTCACTCGGGTAGGATCTTGCCCCTATTAATCCATTTTTTGTGAGAGTGATCTGCCTATGTACCTTTGAAAGAAAAAAATAGGGCCAGAGAGAAGGAAAGAGATAGGAAGACAAAAAGGTTAATAGTAATTGTTATAGTTCAAGGTAGAAGAACAAATGTACCAGACCTAAAACATTGAAAAATCAACACAAGAAGCACAGAATAATAAGTTCAGGAAAGTGGAATAGAAACCATGAAACAAGAAGCAGAATAGAGAAAAAATATAGAATGAATTAAAATGCTGAAATGGTGAGAAGAGGGGAAAGGAACCAGAAAAGAGAGAAAGAGAAGACTAAAAGAGAAGGTATACAGAGAAAAAGGGAGAGCAGGAGAAATGCAAACAATAAAAATTGGAGACCAAATAAAAGGTGGAATGAAAGAACAACAATGGAAAAGTAAAAGATATAAAAATGAAGGAGTGAAAAAATAACATGGGTAAAATAGATCAGTAACCAAAAGAATAACAGACAAAGGAACAAGCAGAGAAAGAGAGGAAGGGGATACAAAACAAACAAGAAAAAGACTGCAGCAACTGATTTTTTTTAAAAGGAGACAGAAGAAAATTAGACCCCCAAGGATGCTGGTGTTCCTCAATCTTTCACCCTGAGCTGGCCCTCTGCAGACTTTGAACTATGTTCTAAAGGAAACCTGTGAACTAAAGTAAAGGAAATAAAATAAAATGACCTCTTTAAAAAATACATCAAAGAAAAGCTAACACAAAGAAAATGTCTATATGTTCCCTGTCATATTCTTTCACCTGGATGCCTTATAACCTGGTGGATCTCTTCTTAAGGAATAGCCAGGATTAGAACCAGGACCTCACATATGCTAAGCAGAAATTCTTCCACTGAGCTACCCTAAGTTCATGGGTTAATTAGCCCCTTTTCTCTCTGGCAGGTTAGATCCCCTGCAGGCAGCTGGAGTGTTGCTGATTGATGTCTGTCTCTGCCATGAGTGCACAACTCTGTGATTATACAAAATGTCATTGTACACTTTAGATAAATTGTATGGTTTATAAAAAATAGTGTGGATTTGAGAAAATATCAAATGTAAGATATTGACTATAGTTAATAGTAATACTTTGATGATGCCCTTCCATAATTTGTTACAAATATTTCATAATAATGCCAGGTATTGGGGATAGCATGATGTATGGGAGCCCTGCATGAGTTTACTCATGTTTGTTTTGCAATTTCACAAGATTTACTATTTTTAAAAATCTATTATAAAAGAGTATAACATGACATGGATATATTACCTTGAAATTTTGCAATAAATTGGCCATTATAACTTCCAAATAGTGTTATAAAATTTACAGTAGAGCATTCATAAGTAAAACACCCTTTTCCACCAATTTCAAGTAAATTTACAGAATCATAATAAGGCATGCAATATCTATGATTTGCCACATTTACATCATAACTATGGTTAGATTATTCCCCCAGATGGCCTCCTATCTCATCTATGAAATCAGTTTACAACATGTTATGAATTTTGAAAGAGCCAATGATCTTATGTGTAAAACTCCTCCTATCTAAACATAAGTCATAGGCCATTATTCATTAAAATGGCAGAGAACATTGCAGAAAGTCCAGCATTCCACAGAACCCAACAGGTATCATGCAGAACTTAGGATCAGTATGTGCTGCCTCACTCAATCCTATATAACTCAGGTGTTCATCAAAAGGTACAGATGGTCCAGCAGGACAAACCACAGACCCCTGAGACTGCTGTACTCTAGGATAGTCCTAGCCTTACCTTTCCAGGGGTATGAGACCTTCCAATCTCAACTTGGGACCTCCAAATACCCATGCTCATTGTATCTCTTGGATCTTCATCACTTCTTAATCCATGCTGCTTTCTCCAATTTTACTTCACAGGGCCATGAGTTTTACTCTATATCCTATATTCCTTTTTCTGAATGCACTCCAAAATTAAAGAAACAATACTTCTTATAATTACTTCCATTTATAATGTTTGAATAAAGCTTATCTACAAAAGTGGAAATTGGGCAATTGGCACCAAGTGGGTAGGGAGAATTTTAGTTATCTTTTTTGAAAAGTTTTCAAAATATACAAATACATGTCAAAACTTTGGGAAATTAGAAATTGGGGGAAATAAATGATTCCCCTATTCCTT
>PVKH010023395.1:0-13864 GCA_004027955.1 Chaetophractus vellerosus
ACCACTCTATACCTTGTTTGCCCAGACGTTACTATTCTTCCTTCTGTCATTGATAATTAGTTTTGCCTGTTCTTAAAATTCATAAAAATTGAATTATTCAGGATGTATTATTTTGGTTCTGGTTCCTTTTTGTGAGATTTATTCATGTTGTTCCATGACATAGTCATTTGTTCTTTTAATTAATTTCATGTAGTATTGCATTTAATGAGTATACCACAAATTATTTACCCATTCTCCTTAGAAGAAGATTGAGTTGTTTCAAGTGTGGTGATCTTATTAATAAAGATGCTCTCAACTTTCTTGTACATATATTATGATACATATACCAAAATAAATCACAGGGTCATAGGAGAGGCTTATGTTTAGCTTTAGTAGAAAATGACAAACATTTTTCCAAATACGTTGTGCCAATTCCCACTCCTACCAGCAATGCATAAGAGTTTCAGTTATTTTATATCCTTGCCAATATTTGTTATTGCCAGTCTTTTAAAGTTTAGCCATATTAGAGGGTAAGTAGTGGTGTCTCATTGTGGTTTTGGTACACATTTCCCTGGTGAGTAATGATGAGTATATTTTCACATGTATATTGGCCATTTGGATGCCCTCTTTTGTGGTGTGCCCATTAAAATATTTTGAACATTTTTTAAAGTTTGAGCTGTTTATTATTTTCTTATTGTTTTTTAGGAGTTCTTAATATAGTCTAGATATGTATTCTTTGTCAGTGATTTTCCCATTTTCTGGGTATTTAGCATTCCATTTACCTTTGTAGGAAGCTCTTTTGTATGCAGAAGAAATGGGATCATAAAGGAGAATGTTCCCTGGAGTTGCTGTGGAATACAGTTTCAGTAGTTACGGAGGAATTTGCTAAAACTCCCAAGAAATACTTATTTTTTTTTTAAAGATTTATTTTATTTTTTATTACATATCTCCCCTCCTCCCCGTTCCGGCGACGCACCGAGACCGGTCACTGCGCAGGCGCGGCTTTCCCCACTTGTGGGCGGCTTCTGCTTCCATTCACGGCCGGCTCTTGCTTCAGTTCGCGGGTGGCTGGCTGCGCTCCATTCATGGGCAACCTGCCCTGCCCGTGGTGGCTTTGCCCTGTCCGTGGCAGCTTTTTGCCCTGCCCACGGTGGCTCTGGCCTGCCCATGGCGGCTTGCCCTTCTCAAGGCGGTCTGCCCACTAGGAGAGGTCCCCGGGAACCGAACCCGGGGCCTCCCATGTGGTATACCCGCGCCCTATCCACTGGACTATATGGCCGGCCCCCCAAGAAATACTTATTTAAGAAATTTTAAAAACTGTATGACTTTCACAGCTATATATTTGAAATTTGTGCCCAAACAAAAAGGAAAATCAACCTGAATCCAGAATACCAGACTCATTGAATCTGTGATCTTTTGCAGCTCCTGTAGACTGGGATTGCTGAAGGACAATGAAGGTTAAAATCAGAAGTTAAGAACTGAAACTTCTATTTAAAAAGAGGATTAGAAAATATTTGTTACTCCATTTCAATCTTTTGAAATTTACAAACAATAGCAACATTAAAAATGACAAAATAGAAGAAAATATTATAACACAAGAGTATAACCATAAACTATGAAGAAAATCAGCCAAACACTGGGAAGTTAGGTCCCACAGGGATTATACTGAGACTCCACACACCCATCCTTAGACCTCAGCCAGGAGACGGATTCAGCACCACAATCCTGAGAAATCCAACCTCTGACCTCTTGATTAGACCGATGAAATCTAGGGATGTGAGCGGGCGAACCGCGAGTTCGCTTCTATTTAGACACACTATAGGAGAACAACACTCCTCAACAGCAGCCGGGGCAGCTGCAGGACCGACTGTGCTGACCAGGGATTTTTACTGTTTACAAGCCAGCCTCTGACAGCAGGGAGGTTGTAGGAGGTGAGGTTGAACGAAAGGAGGAACAGAAGCAGTGAGCATCAGGTCACAATTCAGAGAAGATGAAGCGTAAGGGGTTCTGGTTTAGGCAATAGCATTGTCTTAGTAGGGTTGAGACGTGTCCCCACAAAAGATATGCTCAAATCCTAATCCCTGTCCTGTGAATGTGACCCTATTTGGAAATAGGATCTTTGAAGATATTGTTATGAAGATGAGGACAAACTAGATTAGGATGAGCCCTAATCCGATAGGAATAGTGTCCTTATAAGAAGAGGAAATGTGGACACAGGCAGAAAGAGAGAGAAAATGGCCAAGTGATAGAGGCAGAGTCGAGTTATACTATAAACCAAAGAATGCCAAGGATTGCCAGCAAGCCGCTGCCAGAACCCTACAGACTTCAGAGGAAGCATGGCCCCGCCGACAACTTAATTTCAGACTTTTAGCTCCAGAACTGTGAAACAATAAATTTCTGTTGTTCAAAGCTCCTTATTTTGTGGTACTTTGTTATAGCAGCCTTAGCAAATGAAAACAGAGATGTACCAACCATGAGAGACAACACATCATATTTAATGAAAAGGCATTTGAAATAACAAAATTAAATTAAAATTGCAGTTTGCCCTATCCCATTCTCCTCTAGTCTTACCATACTGCTTTTCAGCACATAATTGGTATTGCTAGCATTCAAAAATGATGGCTGGGAAAGAAATGAGCAATGCATTCCTACCTGAGGGAAAAAAGAGAGGAAAGGAAATGAAATGGAAAAGTGCTCTTAGATTAGAGGAGAAATTATCATAGGAAAGAAAGGAAATGTTTTGACAAATAGCTTTCCATAATTTCAAAACGTTATTACAGTCTGATGCTGGTCATGATTGATAAGCCTATTATAGGCAACTCTTCCAACTGATTATAAATGAAAACTCTGGACAAAGTACAAAAAGCAGCTACCTGAGGACTCTGAAAAGTTAACAGTAGCAGGCAGACTGGGGAGAGGGGCAAAATCTTGAAGGACAACTCTTAAGTGGTGAGTGTCCAGCTTTGCCCCCCTTTTTTTAATCTAATGTCTTGACCCCAGGGTGGCCTCAGTGCAGAACTGCACACCCCAAACTACAAGGGAAACCTTGTCTTTCTATCCAGAAGGCTCTTACCTGCCTTGTCCTGACTGATGATGGCCGCAGTCAGGTTGCTGCACCATGTGGTAGCAGTTCAGCCATAATACCAAAGAGTGAAGCCCATCTTTCTGCCCAAAAGGTACCAGGAAAATTGTCCCTTACAATCTTAAAATGGGGGGGAGAGGGGACATTGGGGAGTAACCATCATTTTCTCCCTCTTTTTTCTCACAGTACAAAGAAGTGTGGCCCCATGATGGCACAAGGCCATATGAGCAGTTCAAATGCCAAGAGAAACCCTGGCTTTCTCAGCAGAGGACTAGGTAGAGGAATCCCTGAAGCATGTGAAGGAAGGTTTGGAGAGGAAAGAGCCGTAGAAGGAGATTTCCTAACGCCATGTGTAAACCAGAACTAGCCATGGGCTGGCACCTGCAAACTGCACATATACATACAGACTGAAAGCAACACAGTCAAGGCTTTGAAATATGAACTACAGTGGACTCTACAGCCCAAGTCCTTGCCTAACATCCAAGAGGCACATGCCTGGGATAGATTCAAAGCTGCATGACAAAGGCTCTGAAAACTGTACTGTCGATGGAACGACCTTCCAGAGAAGACAAGACAAAACTCAGTGTGAACCAACAATAATACACAGGAATATGTGTAACTATTGAAAAAGATTATAACGACACCTGATTGGGTTTGTAATGTATGTAGATGCAGTTCTTATGACTAATATAAGATAAATGGAAGGGAGCGAAGGGACTTATATGATTGTAAGATTTCTATATTTTACTCGAAAGGGTAAATTATTAGTTCAAGTAGACTCTGAAAGATTTTTACATATGTGTGTATGTGTGTGTGTGTGTGTGTATAAAATAGAGAGAGATGTGTGTGATTTTATATATATATATAAATATTTATTTTATATATAACCACTAGAATAACCACTAATAAAAAGAGTATAGGCAAATACCCAATAGGTAACTTAATATACTTATTGGAATCCCTTAAATTTCCAAGAATGAACATTATTTTCTTGGTGTTCTTTAAAAATTAGGACAGAGAAAGATCACTCACTTCATTAGTTTAGGTTCTAAAAAAGATTTTACAAAAATAGTTTATAGTACAAAACCTACAAATAAGAGAAGAATGATTACACACACATATATAATCTTCATTCTGATTTTAAATGATTTATGATTTTGGAATTGCGGAAGACTGAACCACAACAAAATATTTGATTACTGAATGTCACCAAAAAATGTTTCTCTAATTGCTTTTGCTTAGATCAAATTCTAAGCAATTCATTGCCCAGTCAATGAATTTGATCTGACTTTCTCTGGCCCTGTTTTATTGATCTGTGCCTATGCTGCTGGCGGTAGTACCATGGTGTCCTCTGGAAGGTTAATCAGACTCAGTGAAATAACTCTGGGATGTACCTAACCTCTGATAGTTTCCCTCAGGATCCCCAAATGTTACTAATCTTTTATATATTTTTTTTCAATTTTAAGGGCAAAGAACTGAATTCCTTTTTTATAAGGTTATTTATTTTTTTGAAAGGTAATACATGTCTGTGCAACCTTTTCACAGAGTATAAAATACTATACATTGATAAATAAGCACTCCCTTCAGACTCTCAGTTTCTTAATGGCAGCCATTGTTAGTAAACTTTTAAGCTCATATATCCTTTCAAAAACCAAACCACAAACACACTCCAAAAAATACAAATCAGAGCATATTATTTGCACAACTCTGAACTTTACTTTTTTCATTAAAAATATACTTTAGAGGGGAGCCAGTATAGTTCAGTGGTTGAGCACTGGCTTCCCACATATGGGGTCTTGAGTTCAATCCCTGGACCAAGTACCTCAAATATATATATATATACACACCTTAGAGAGCTCCCCAAATCAGCACCTATAGAAATCTACTCCTTCATTCTTTTAAAGGCTGCATCTTATTTTAGTCTACGTATGTACCGTGAATAATTTACGCAGATTCTCTATTGGATGCTATTTTTTCCCCAGTTTTTCTGACTATTCCAAACCATTAAACAATGAACACCCTTACCCATAGGTCTTTGAACATCCAAATTCAGGAGCCGCTTATTTGCCCAACTCCTGTATGGGGGCATTCATAGTATGGACTATGGGAATGGGGTCCTCTGAAGTTCTGCAGTATGTAGCCTGCAAGGTTGTACTCAGTGGTCATGGGTAAGATAATTTCCTACAGGTAGAATGCTAGCTTTAAGACTGTAGCATTTAAAACATTAAGGTATATTCATTTACAATATCATAAACAGCGATCATTTGAAAGAACCTATTTCCTTCATGTTTTTCATAATATACAACATACAATCCTATGTGAATGGTGGCCCCTGGAATTGTGCAACATGTGAAATATGGCAGCTCTGATCTCCAGAAACTATAATCAGGCTTTAATTTAATGGACTATTAGATGGAAAGTAGTATCCTTTTTTTTTCCATTTTACTTTATATTTATGTAATTATAAAAGACTTTGAACGTGTGTGTGTGTGTTCACTTGTTGCCTATTTTTTCCTGTTGCATTATAGGTAAAATATCCTTATATATTAAAGACATGATTAAAATGATCATTTATTATTTCAAATGTATATTTTTTCAATTGCTTGATTTATTTTCATAAAAATTTAAAACCGTTTGAATTGAGCATCTTTCTTAGAAATATTTTTCCCATTCTAGGGTGATAAAAAATCAACTATGTTTTCTTAAAACCCTTTTAACCTTTAGAGCAATTTAATTTAGTGTAAGGAATTGGGTAGATAACCAACTTTTTATTCCTCCAAATGACTTACTTTTTTTCAGAACCATTTACTGTATGTCCCATATTTTCCTACTGACTAGAAGTGGCACTTTTATTGTATGCTAAATTCCTGTATGTATTTGAATTGGTAACATCTTTATAACTGAGCCAGGGGGCACCAAAAGAAGAGAAGAGTTGTACAAAATGGGGTGGAAAGGAACAATGGATTCAGGTTGAAACATGTAAGTTTTGGGATTACATTTAGGACAAGCAGGTATAGAGATCCACTAGGCACTTAGGAGTTCTGTGTTTTGCTTCATTTTAAAACAGGCTCTCACTTTATTTTAGTTGCAACTACAAAAGTCTGTTCAAACCAGATTGCCCCCAAATATTTTTTCTTGTTTCCCATTGTTGGTCTTTTATGGCAGGGACTTTTGGTCTTAGCATTCCCACAATTTGGAAAGGTGAATTGATTATAATTCCAACTGAGTTGGCCAATACGTCATCCATGATCTTTTCATATTTTGCTTATGTACAAAGAGAACGTGTACAGAAATGTGCCTTTTATGAGCAGACAGTTCTGGTACCTTTGTTCTTAACAACATAGCCTTATTTAATGGTAAAATGACAGAGTTCTTTTAAAAACGTTAACATGTTCCACACAAACATCCTGTCTATGAGGTAGCCCTTTATGAAGAATCTATGTAAACAGTCATTTTAAAAAATAGAATCATAGTACTTTTCAGAATTCAAACATACTTTTGAAAAATTGATTTTTACAAGGTTATTGGTAAAACTAGCCTTAGAAAAAATTTAGGAACTTCATTTGAGCTAAGAATGCTATTGTAGAATACATTCCCCAAAGAAACCAAAAGGTTATTGACTGTCTACTTCAAATTTAACCTTGGAGTGAATGAGAACATTGGTTGATTGCAATCCTCTAGCACCTTTCATTTTTAGAGAATGTTTAGCCAAAGATTTCTTCCGTATATCCTCTGTCCATTATCAGGTATAATCCAATATCCAATATCCAATTTCTTTTCAAATTCTAATTAGATCACCACCTGTACTTTTCATATTTACATGAATCTTTTTGGAATGGATGTATCCAAATTGGGCCAATTTGTTTCTTAGATGTAATAGTATGCAACAATAGATATATAGTATTGATAGGTTATAGTTCCCACTTCTACTTAATTTTTCCAGGCATATAGATTTTGTGATTGGATTTTAAATTCAGCCAGGAGGAATCAAAATGCATGTAAATTATTTGAACCTAAGTACATAATAGTATGGATGGTATGAATTATGGGCAAAACCCTCATCTAATGGCTAGAAGGTTGGCCTCTTAACAAAGTATTAGAAGGTTTGGATAATCTCAGAATGAAACATCAAGCCAATTTTTCAAAGCACTGACAAAAATAATATTTTGAGCAGGAGAATGGCTGTAGGGTCTCAGACACAGAATTCTAAAAATGAGTGTAAGACTTTAAATGTGAAATTCATGTACATGATCTGGGTTATAATCGGATTTTATAGATTTTTAACTTACGTTGGGTCTTCCTTCTTTGAAATAGTTTGTACAGGCTTTCACCAAGTAAATGGAATATCTGTTCATTGACAGATTAGGCCAAGGAAATCTATATGTAAATTCTTGAGAATAATGTTAAATAAATAGCTTAGGCTTGTAATGCTAGGACATAGCAGCAGCAGCCAGCAAAGGTATTAGATCTGCATCCAATAGTGTACTTTTATGGTAGACTGCAATTATGAGATTTAATGATCTCAGGAAATGAAATGATTTTCTGAACAAACTGTCCATAGACCAAATAGATAAAACTCCAAAACAATAGCAGAGTTTGAAAAATTGTGTTGTCTCAAATTCAAAACTATCAAATTCTTGACAAGACCTACCACCGCTGCAGGTTCATGAGAAGTTTCCATGAGTGGACACTTACTGATGTAATGTACATCATAGCTACTGTGTTTTGGTCCATGATGAGCTGGACTAGGACACGGGAATTCCTTTTTGACCAACTGGCTGAGGGCCCAGGCCACAGCAGGATTGGCACCACCTTAGAGCTTTTTGCCACTTTGGAACTTTCCCTGCCTATGTTCTCAAGTGTTTTACCAGAGGTGAGCAAAAGAAGAGAAAGTCAAACCCAGGGGGGAATACTAAGGAAGTAAGCCATTTCACCCAATGCCTAAAGAGTGTTTAAAGAGAGTTGTCTACATCTAGGTCTTTCTGGAAGATTTTTGTGTTTGTTTTCTATGTGAATGCCAGCTCTAACATTGGTTGTGATTACAAGTGACACTAGGGAATCAGCAGATGGCTTTTCAAGCCGTACTTGACTAGTCTTTGCAAGTCAATCCCCACCTGCACTATCAGAATCCTCCTCTTCACCACAAGTCTTTTCCTTTTGTGGAAGGCAGGGGGCTTGCCCCAATGAGTCCTACGAATCTTGAGGATTCTATTAGAGATAAGATGGGCCTAGACAGAACAAGCCACAGCAGAGTCCAGGAGCAAATTTTTATTTAGATTTCAAAGATGACACAACCCAAACACTAATCCCAAAGGGTCAGTGGCCAAATCCACCTCTAGTTGAAGAACCAAGACTTTGAGGTTAGACAGAGTTCAGATCAGAATGGAAGCTTATTGAGAATGAAAGACAGGATCCCAAGAAATTGCTGCAAGTGGCTTTGGGCATCTGCTGCTCATCTTTATTTGTTGCTTGTAGTGTGTGGGGAGCTGTTTAAGGGCTCCACGACAGTGCAGATGAGGGCTGCTATTATCCATTTCATGTCAGAGGGAACAGGGTAGGGATTTTTTCAAAGGCATAAGATAATGATACATTTATTTTTGGGTTTATTATATGACAAACACTGTTTTAAGCACTTACTACATATATTTACTTATGTCATCCTCGCAACCACACTGTGAGATATGCTTTTAGTATCCCCATTTTACAGATATGAAGACAGAGGCATCAAGAGCATGCAAATGTGTCAGGATTCAGTTTGAGGCTTCTGAGTCTGTATCCTCAAACCCTGTGCTAAACCACTTCTTTCATTACTGAGGTATTGGAGCACAGCAACCACTCAGAGAATGGGAGTTTAGGAGCTGATTTTTGTGGTTAGTTTCAGGTGACTATATTAGGGGACTCTGCCCAGATCAACAGAGTGAATAATTTTCCTCAAAACCTCTAACCCAAAGAAATGGCTTCTAAATAGGATGGGCCTGTGAGTGATTGATAAAATGCTCTCTCTGGTCAGTCAGTGAGCTGAGAAGAGCACAGGGGACTGGCCCATCTGGACCACTGACACATCAGCAGTTATTCTCATGAAGTGGAAACATAGCCTTGTGTGCCCAAAATGAGTCCTGAGTTTGCTTCTACTTGTTGAACCACTCTCTTTTGCACTTGAGGAGAATGTCTATGTTGCATTCATTGGTTCATCCATTCCTTCATGTGTACTTAGCCTCACTCTGTGCCAGGCACTGTCCAAGATGCTGGGGATAAAAAATGGTAAGACATGGTCCTTGCCCTCAATAATTTTTCAAATAATTTTAACACACTAGCATGATTCCCTTAAAGGAAGTTTGCACAAATTGGAGTGAGATCACCAGAGAAGGGGCCCTACAGGCTGCTAGTGGGACTCAAGGAAGACTTCTCATAAGAGGTAGCCTTTTAACTGAGGCTTGAGGAATGAATGAGCTTATCAGGCACACAAACAGGGGAGGCTGTTCCAGGCAGAGCATATGTAAAGGCAAAGAGCCAGCAGAGAGCTTGGTGTGCTCAGAGAACTCTAAGTAGTTCAATATTGTTGGCTTGCAAAGAGCAAAGCAGGAAATGACAGATGAGACTTGACATTTGGCAGTGGCCAGATCTTGAAGTTCTTTGTATGCCAAGTAAAGGAGTTTACAGTTTACTCTGTAGGCACTGGGGGAGCATTTTAAGGGCTTTAAGCCAACGTTTCATGGTTCAATTTTCATTTTGGAACTATCATTTTGGCAGCCAGTACAGTAGATGGATTGGAGAGAACTGATGGTAGAGGCAGGGGGCCAGTAAGGGATCTTGGGCTGCCCTACTTTGGGGAGTTACATGGCATTGCAAATAGCAATAGCCTTCAGCTCCCCCCACCCCATGGGTCTGGGTCAGATCTCATAGAGTTGCAGAGCCCACTATTGGGTGAGATCAGGAAGAAGTTTCAAGGAAAGAATGATGGCTCAGCCAAACCTTCAAGGAACAGTATAATAGGTAGAGTTTGCAATTTAAGCCAAATGTGTTCATAGTATGGAAAATCTTTTCAGTCACTGCCACATATTAAGATGATAGCAATATCATCTTCAAATGCAACATTTTACTGTAGTAGCACTACAACAGTTGGCAATCTACTTGGAGGCCAAACTGATTCATAAGTCACTGATTTTAACTTCAACAACTAAACTCCCATGATTTGTGTCCAAATTAAATGTATAGTCAAGATCTACTTTGTCAGAATGTGTGTTTGTGTGTGTATATATGAGTGTGAAATGTACTCTTACTTATTTCAGAGAATTATTATGCACATTATCTGAAGTTTTGTAGCTATTCTCTGTGTTTTGTAAAGCTATTTATGCCATAGCGTTCCTGAGTTGGTTTATAGAGGTTTAGTCCTCTTCTGTCTTAGAGGATTTGTATTCTCTCCCTCTCCCCCCACCCCCACTCAAAAGATGGTCCACACTTATAAAAGATGAACTGTCTATGAGTTTCTCTACCTTCTCTAGAAGGCAAAAACTTGATTTTCTGACTTTAAGTCATAATTTAAAATTTATTTTCTCAAATAAGCATTTTCCCCAAATACTTAAAACCTAAGGTTTATTTTCATGCTGATTCCATTGCATCTGCATTTGTGTAATATTTTTTTCTTGTGACCTTAAAACAGTACTTCTTCCAGAAGAATCAGTATTAAAATAAACACTATCAATACATGCATTTTAAAGGTGTTGGGGCCCCTGGCTGGTTTTCTTACATGAGTCATTCCATCAGCATTCTAACCTGATGCAGCTTATTTTAAACTGGCCCCCAACTCACTAGTACTTTAGAGGTGATGAGATTAACCAGCCAATTCCTTCTAAGCAGTGTGCATTACCTGGTATTTTTGCAGTTGAGTTCCGTGTGTCTGTGTGCATGCACAGACCGCATAAGAACTTCTGTAATCTCCTAGACAGCAGCCAGGTTCTATTTTCACATTATTGATTAAACACCCAGGCATCTCTCCTAATAAAATGAACCATCTAAAATGAGGTGAGCAAAATGGAAAACATATAGGATGGCTGGGAGCCAGGAAGCTGATATGTACATTCCAATAAGCTAATGCATCACAGATGATAGAGTGTTGGCTGTCACAAGGCATGTACCTCAATTGGTATCACCTGGTACTAGTTCATCCTGAATGCTCTGCGTCATCATTGTCTTTGAAGCTAATCAGAACCTGTGGTAATTTTTTCAATCTAATCATTTCAGAAGACTGAGACACACATGTACACCCAGATGTGGTGGGATGAATTTTTCCTTCATATGTAATGGCAATAATGCTATTCTAATATATACTGACTTACAGAGAACTTAAGTGAATATTTCAGAGTTAGACTGCCTAATGGTTTCAGTGTCCCACTCATTAACTGTATGACCTTGAACAAGTGGCTTTACCTTTTTGCACTTTAGTTGCCTGTCTGTAAAAAAGGGGGGGAGGGGGGTTGGTGGGACTAGATCCTTTCTAGTAGTTTATAAGTAGGATGGAAGAAAATACAGGTAAATTGCTTGGCACATGGTAAGGGTCTTGTATTGGGGGGTGTTGTAAACTTTTAATTATTTACTTTCAATCTTACAGGACAGTTGCAAAATAATGCAAACTCTGTACAGAGAACTCCAACATACCCCTATATCCCAGATACCCAGATCTACCAATTTAACATTTTGCCACATTTGCTGTGTCATTCTATCTATCCATCTACCTGTCTATCTATCTGTTGGTCTATCTCTCTACCTATCAATCCATTTTCTGAACACTTGAGTGTAGGTTGTATATAACTTGCTCCTTAAACACTTAATATTGCCATGTACATTTCCTAAGAACGAAGATATTCACTTATGTATCCACCTTAAGTGCAGTTATTAAGTTCAAGAAATTTAGTATTGATATAGAGCTTACAGTCTCTATTTCAATTTTTTCATATATCAAAAAAATGTCCTTTTGAGCCTTTTCTACTCCATTATTAGATCCTATCCAGGATCATGTATTACATGTAATTGTTATTGTCTCTTTAGTTGATCAGTCTGTTTTTAAAATTGTGGGAACATATACACAACATACACATTCCCATCTCAAACACCCCAAACCATAACATTCAGTGGGATTACTCATATTACATTGTTGCAGTACTTTCATCACTTTCCATTACTACAATTTTCCCGTTTCCTAAACAGAAGCTTTACAAACAATGTTTATACATTATGAGCCTAAAACTACTGATTTATCATTACATTTTATGCACTTGCCTTTGAGATCCTGTAGGAAGGAATAAATGGAGTTGCAAACAAATAATACAATAGCAGTGGCATTTATATTTACCCGCGTCATTAACTTCACCAGAGATCTTTATTTCTTGATGTGGCTTTGATCTATTGTCTAGTGCCCTTCCCTTTCAACCTGCAGAACTCCCTTTAGCATATCTTGTAGGGTGGGACTAATGGTGACAAACTCCTTCAGCTTTTGTTTATCTGGGAATGTCTTAATCCCTCCCACATTTTTGAAAGATAGTTATCACTTCCTGTTTCTTTGTGTGCTTTGAAATCTTTTGTTGAAACATGGACATTTTGATACATTAATGATCTGAGGTGTTTGTTCCTCAAATATGTATCCAGCTAGTCTTATAGTCTTATGACAGCTTTTCTTGAATGTCAGGAGCTGGCAAAAAAAAAAAAAAAAAAAGGGAAAAGGGTAAACACCTTTTCCTGTTTTGCAGATTGGCCTGTGTGAGTGCTTCCCCTCAGAGCTTATCCATGCAATGTGTTTAGAGCATAGATTGAAGCCAATGCATAGGGGCTGCCCTGATCCTTTCATATATCTTTCCTTGGACGTACATGAGAACCCCCAGTAATTCCCATGTTTACTTAGAAATGAATGTCCCTCTTACCTAGGAAACAGTTTCATCATGGTCCCAGGCAATGCACTGCATATCCTACATCCAGCAATCCTTTGCTCCAGGCAGCCACTTGACTATTCTCAACAGCACTCTGTAAGAGAGTTCTGTGAACTGATTTCTTCATGCAGGGCAAGTTCTGGGGCAGTGAGTCCCTCAGGCTACCACCAGACAGGTTGGATCAGACATACATGCTCCCATTACGTGTGTGAGGATTATTCTACTCCCTCTGGAACCAGGAACAAGGAATCCACATTGAGAAGAAGGTCCCGCCCTGTGATGAACCAGTGAAAGGTGGCAGACGGGCTAGCCAGGGCACCACATGATCCTACCTATTTTCTTTTCTTTAGTAATAAAAAATTTCAATTTTAGAGAAGTTTTAGATTTGCAGAAAAATTATACCAAAAGTATCGGGAATTCACATATTAATTCCGCCCCCCTCACGCACATAATTTCCCCTGTTATTAGCATCTTATATTTGATGAACAAATTCTTTGTGTACATTTCTTACAATTAAATCAATATTGAAGCATTGCTACTAACCAAAGCCTGTAATTTACATTATGGTCTACACTTTGTACTGTATAGTTTTATAGGCTTTGACAAATTATAATGTCATGTGTCTGCCATTGCAGTATCATACAGAACAATTTCACTGCCCTAAATATGCCCTGTGTTCATCCCCACCTATTCATCCCCACCCCACCCCCTTCTGAGCTCCTGGCAACCACTTTCTTTAGATCAATGTTACAAGTTCTTCTGTTAACACAAGGTAAGGACTACAAACATGAATGGGCACAGAACAAATGAAAAGTAATGCACCCACACCAACAATAAAAAAGAAATAAATAAATGTTTTAAAAGATAATAACTACAATAACAA
>PVKH010023396.1:0-13865 GCA_004027955.1 Chaetophractus vellerosus
TTTTTTTTAATAGAAAAAGATGATATCTACATTTCTAATCATCTTTTGTTTTCCAAATTTTAAACTTGTGTAAGCCCCAGTAATAATTTTGTTGGGACTCTCACAACACCAATAAAACATTAATCAAAAAAATAATAATAAATAAAGAGAATCCAGAGGCTTTGCAGGTGAGCTACAGGGTCTGTGAGGCCTTCATCAGGCCAGGTCCTGACTCTTGCAGCTGCACCTGGGATAGGACGCCTGAGGACAAGGAGAACCACAGTGAGTCCTGTGCTCACAGGCAGCATCCCCTTTACCTTCATGGCTGAATCTTGAGACACTCACATCTGGGAGTTGCCACCAGAAAGAGGAAGAACCACAAGGCTTTCATGTTCTTGTACATGAGGTCCAAGATGCCCAGAAAATGTGTTTCCTGACAAGAAGGAAACTAGATTTAAGTGAATTTGCGCTGTGGTTTCATCTGTCTGCCCATGTGTTAATTTGCATTTATGCGGTAACGCTCTATGTAAAATGACAGTGAATGAGGGGACACCATCATCTTAGGGGCACCCTGGGAGGAGGATGCTGGCTGTGCTCTTCGGAAACAAAGTCCTCTCCCTTGGGGTGCCCATCACCAAGCCTAGTTTCCTCTAATTCCTGGCAGGAAATGTGTTGAATGAGCAGTATAGGGATTCAGATGCAGCCAAGGATCAAGGATGGCTTTGTGCCAACTTTAGCCATTGAATATATGTATGTATTGTGAAGGTAATTTGAATGCAACATATTGCAAAATTGCAATTTAATGATATTTGGTATAGATTTTTTAAAATTTATATATCCCCCCTCTTGCTGCTTGTTCTCACTGTGTTCATCTTTGCATTTGTGTTCTTCCATGTCTGCTTGTCTCCCCCTGCTGCGGCATCCCGCCGAGTCAGCTTACCACACAGCGGCTTGCCTGCTCGCGGCGGCTTGCCCTGCTCGTGGCAGCTTGCCTTCTCGAGGAGGCCTCGGGAACCAAACCCGGGGCCTCCCATGTGGTAAACCAGGGCTCTACCAATTGAGCCACAGCTGGTTCCCTGGAATAGATTTAATAATAAATATGGTCAGAAATTCAAACCTAGCCATGTTCCATATAGGGGTGGCAGCAACATTAAATAAAAAGGACTTGCCCTAGACTCCAAAGTCATCAATGATTATGGCAGAATTTTGGGATAAAGCTTAGGACCCCTGTACAAACATAATAAATCAATTCTACAGCCACATCCAAAAAAAAAATGTTTCAGCAAAAAACTTCGGAATCATCTTTGATTTCTCTGTGGCTCTTAGTCACCTTATTCAAATAAACAGCAAGTCCCTTAAACTCAACTCCAAATATATATCCTGAATCAAAAACTTTTCATCATCTTTATGGCTTCTCCTCTAGGCCAAGTCGCTTCTTCTCTCACAGAATGCTGAAACAATTCCCAAACTGGCCTCCACACACTGTTCTTGGTTCACTGATAGTGCATTCTCCACATAGAAACTAAAGTCATATTTATAAAACATAAATAAGGTCATGTCTCCTCCCTGTTAAAACCCACTAATATATTTCTATTGTGCTTAGAGAAAAATCTGCTTTCTGTACCATGGCCTAGAATGCTCCATATTATCTGGCCCTGCCAGTTTTTTTACCTCATCTCCTACCAATTTCTTCCTTACTTGCTGTACTCTAACCACAGTGGCCTCACTGTTTTCAAACATATCAAAACCATACCTCTAAGGTCTGGTTACACTTCCTGCATACACTTTTCCCCTATGGCTTCTTCCTGCTCACTCTTTTTCATCATTCAGGTCCCTGCTCAAATGTTACTTTCTCAGGGAAATCTTCAGAGATCATATCCCTCTGCCCCAGCCTCACCACTTATTCTTAATGAGGGCAGGGACTTTAACTTGTTCACTGCTACATCTCCAATTGTCAATCAGAGCCTGTTGGTTGACACTCAAATCATTCTTTCAACACACATCATTCAACTAAAGCATAGATACAAATATCAAAGTCCTGCTTTTCTTTCAAATGAGCAGACTATCTTTGTATTTGCATCCTTCTCTTTCAGGTTTATAATTTGCAACTCAACTCATTCAGAACCAGACAATGCTGAGTGCCTGGTGAAACTTAAGCTAAGGAAGTTCTCCTTCATCTTGGAGAGGAACTCTCTCACGGTCAAGTCTAAAAATATAATTTTAGACCCTCACCAGACCTTCTTTTCTGCCTTCAAATCCACATTTGATCAGGTGTTAGATAACTGCTGTATGCCTGAGCAGTTGCAAGCAAGGCTCTCTAGTTACCCATTTAGAGAGGTTCAAGAGACTCTTTAGGAGACTCTGTCTAATGAAGCATATTTTACTTTTGATTCATGACAACCACTTCAGAATCCTGACTTGAAGTTTTGAGGTGTTAGTTTCAGTTATTGGATACTAAATCGTTTCTAGTTTATTTTTTAACATTTTTTTCCCACTTTCTTGTTTTATGGCCTTGAACAAGTCATTTCCTTCTCTGTACCACAATGGCCTCACCCATAGTGATCCCATACTAAATATACAGTATAATCCAGTATTAACTCTAGATCATTTTACATTTCAGATTTTACCAAGAAACCTCAATTTAACTTTGGTAAATTATTCATTTGTTAGTTTATCAAAAGTAAGCAACTTAGAAATTTCATTGTTGTAGTTTTTAAAATTAGAAATTCAGAAACAGCAACCTCAGAGGCTAAAATGTTACCAGGCAGCTCTTATATAAGACCCATGACTATTAATTTCACTTTATGACCTGTCTCAATTGTACTCTTCATAACTTTTGGTATAATTTTCCTGTAAATGTAAATCTAAACCTTCTCTAAAAATAAATTTTAATATAACAAAAATTAAAAAAATTAAAAAGCAGGATACATGGCTTAAACATCACTTTTCCTCAGTACCCCAGCATATTCAGTCATTGTACAACATCACTTGTGCCAAGGAAGGAAGCATGGTATGGAGAAAATCATGAATTTGGAGTTTAAGTCTCAGAACTTACACCATTACAAATTGCCTAACATCTCTGAACTTTGGGATTAACATGATTAATAAGTAAATTCTTGCAATGATATTACAAAGATTAAGTTAGATGATTGGTATGGACCTTTAAACTCTAAAGTACTATATAAAATGTTAACTATGATGATGATGGCAAAGAGAGACACAGTGCAGGAGCTGGCTATTTTTAAATTAACAGTGGTACAGAAGAAATGAATCTTAGGTACAGTTCAGAAAACTTGGGTTCTAGGCCTACCTCTGCAATTTATCAGCTGTGTGACTTTGTGCTAGTCACTTTCTCTGAGTCTCAACTTCCTTGTCTTATATATGAACATCTAAGGCTATTTTCCAACTATTTCCATTAAATTACAATAGCTCCTTGAAGCCATAAACTACTTAAAGCCACAAACTACTTTGTTTCCTTACTGCAGAGGAGGTGCCATATAATAAATAATTAGTCACTGTGGAATTGAACCAAACATAACTGTGGAGCAGAGAATAGAAAGGAGGGTCAGTTTCAACAATATGTTAAGGTGGTATAATCAATCGGACTTGGTGACTGATTGATAACAAAGAAAGTAAATGATAAGGTTGACTACATTTCACATGAAATGGAGACCAGTCGATCAGGGTCCAGGACAAGGAGCCATCAGTGACTAAATAACTGTCAGCAGACCCTTAAAACGGTCAGTTTTAAATATCTAGGTTAATTAATATGGAGAAAAGAATCCTCAGAGGGTATATTAGTCAGCCAAAGGGGTGCTGATGCAAAGTACCAGAAGTCTGTTGGCTTTTATAAAGGATATTTATTTGGGGTAGAAGCTTACAGTCACAAGGCCATAACATGTAACTTACTTCCCTCACCAAAGTCATTCGCCATGTGTTGCAGCAAGATGGCTGCCGGTCTTTGTGAGGGTTCAGCCTTCCTCTTCCTCCTAAGGCTCTGTGGTCCCAGCTCCTTCCGTTCTCAGCTGTAGGTTAGCATAAGGCTTGTCTCCCTCCCTGGGGCTCATTTCTTTCTGGGATCAGCTGCTTTGTCCTCTCCACAAGGCCAGTGGTAAACTATTAGGCAAATGGCTTGGCTCTCTTTCCAGGGCTTCAGTGTCCAAAATTCAAAACTCACTCCTCTGTTGTGTCGTTTTCTCTATGAATCCCTTGGGATGGGAACTCAACGTTCTACTCATGTGGCCAAATAAAAGCCCTAATTTTAATTTAACTGAGTAAAAATGAAACCTCTGAATTTAATACAAACAAAGGGGAACAGGAATCCAGAGGAACAAACCAGTTTACAAACATAATCAGTATTTCTTTTTGGAATTCATCAACAATACCGAACTGCTAGAGGGGGAATGGATAAGCTTCCAGGAACTATTCATTCAATAAAAAATGAATTAAAAGCTTATATTAAAAGCATTAAAGACTATTTCATGTCACTTTGGAATATCCCAATTTTTGTGAATTTACAGAGTTAGAAATGTAAGAGTTATGCCTTTGTCTATATAGGTTCTCAGAAAAGAACAAAGAATGTGACTGAGAGCTGGGAAGCACCTCAAAATGTGAGTATTATAATTTCTGAACTTAAAAGTATGACAAATGGTGGAATATTTTGGGGCTGTTTTTCATATGATGGACATCTGGGACATCTATAGATTAAGATTCTGAAGGCATTTTGAAGGTTTGTGGCAAATGGGTTATTTGAAATGTACTATTCTAGAAAATCCATGATAAATGATTAGGGTATAGAGAGATTGACTATTCCAATCTTATAATTTGACTGAAAAGAAAACGGGGAAAATTATACAAGATCACACATTGAATTAATCGAAGAGCATCTATTGGAGGGAATGAAAAAGAAAAGAAACTAATATTCTTAGAGCATCTATTATGTGTCAGGTTGTGTTAGGGATTTTGCATATGCCACCACAATTAATATGATATACACAGGAGATAGGTTTAGTACCTTTGTTTTAAAGATAAACATATAAAGAGTTCAAGTATCTTGCCCAAAGTTATATTAACAGTAAGTTGCAGAGCCAAGATTTGATCCCAAGTCTGCTTGAATCCAGTCCATGCTTGATGCTATGCTGCCTCCGTATTACTATCAGGAATATATGTGTCCTGGATTGCCTGGCATAGTTCTGGTTTAATGCCTTTTTGCCCTGGCATAATTATCATTAGTACCTTTTTCACTAAAAAAAAATCAATTTGGATAAATTATAGCCATCCTTCTTTTAACATGCATTGAAAAACGTAAAGCATTGCTCACTTTCTTTCAAAAAAATTAGGGGACTCAGGAGCTGAGTGCCCATGAAATTTCTGTTTACTACACATAGCTCTTCAGAGCAACCTGGTTCTCTTTTAAGATGAAATGATATTTATCTTTCTGATATGCTATTTTCTGAGGCCTTCTCTCTCACAAACACACAGGTAAATGTCATCAGAAAAGAAAGATTTTAGAGAAGGAGATAGAGTATATTTACCCTAGGAAAGGGATTCTTTCTAAACAAATTCTCAGACAATAAGCAAACCACAAACATATAAGCAAGGGAAGTAGTTTCATTCATTTATATATTCAATTGTTTTTCATTCATTTATCCAAAACTTGGTAAGTCCTATTCAGTGCTGAACCTAAGATAAGTACTATAACTTCCTGAGGACAGAGGCAGTGTTTGTCTTGTATGAACAAGCATCTGGCACAGTGCCGGACACATAGTAATTGCTCAATACACATATATTGGATAAATATGAAGGACTATAATGATAAACAATATATAGTCCGAAAATTCACATTGTAGTACAGAAGAAAGACAAGTAAAAATCAGAATATAATATAAGCATGTAACAGAAGGAAACTAGGGGGCTCTGAGAAACTGAGAAGGCAACTAAGACAGCCTGGAGAGTAGATGTCAGAGAAAGCTTCTTGGAAATGCAAAAACCTGGGCTAAATTTTGAACTAGGATTAGGCAATATATCCTTTCACCTGATTATAATTACAATAGAGATTATTACTATTTTACAGAGAAGGTAACTAAGTTTTAGGGAAGCTAAGTGACTTGTCTAAGGTCATACTATACTCACACTGATCTGTGGTGACGATCTTTATCTCTGAAGAAGTCACAGTGTGAGTAGAGGAAACTTGGGCAAGGATTACAAATAATAGAGGAAGAGGGCCCGGCTAGATAGCTCAGTGGACAAATAATAGAGGAAGAGTCTTTGATATTTAGGGATTGAAGAGGAGACTCTAAGTATAAAGACACTTTCTTTGACTCTGGGGAACAAAAGCAACCAAGCTAGAGCCAGATGGAGGAAGCTTTACAGGAAAGAAGCAAAGGTGACCCTAAGATCCATTAATCTACTATTTTTTCCCATATCAGTCATCTATGTAGCTGGCACAAAAGACACAGATGGAATACACGTTTCTGATTTCAAATAATTTAATGTCTCGTAAGATAACATAGGCATACACCAATAGCGATGGCAAGGAGACAAGGATTGGACTTGAGAGTCTATCCAGCAATAGAAAAAAATCACTTTCCTGTGTGACAATTTTAAATAGTTTGAACACAGAAGGTGAAACAGTCAGTAAATGGGGACAGTGGAAATAGGCTTTTTGATGAGACCTTGCCCAGCTGATGCTTGTATTAGATCTTCCGATAAACTGCTTCCCTTCATCCCTCTCTTGGTATCCAGCTCAAGCCCAGGCATTGGGAAGGTTTTAAATAAAGGCTTTCTGAGTGAATGAATGAAAAGACAAACGAATGACAAATAACAGATCAACATGTACCTCTCTCCCAAAGAATATCTGCATTTTAATACCAACCTTCAATAAACCTAAACCAATAAAGTGGGCATATCAGGCTCTGAGTCATGTAGATAAGCTTGGAGCCATTGTGAGAAAATATAATGCCTTTTCACATAGGGAAACAATTTGTCCCCAGCTCTCACTGCACTCTCTGCCCTCCTCCTCCTACACTCACACACACACACAAACACAGAGACATGTGTGCACACAAATGCATGACAACTCTGGCTGCCAAGCACTGTGGATTGTTCTCAGTGGGCTCCTACAATTTCTACACTAAGTGTTCGTGGGTAGATCACTTTTCTTCTTTGAGCCTATCTTCTCATCTGTAAAGCTGTCAAAATAAGAGGTGCCTTGCCTACCTTACAGGGCTCCTACAGGCTAACATGAGATAAAGGATGCTAAACTGCTGTAAAATCTTTCCTTCCCTTATATTTCCTGTATCAACAAAAGCCACCAACATTTCTATATCCCTACTGCCTTCCACAAAGAGATTACTTGGTGACATTTGTTAAATGAATGAATGCACACCACTATTTTTCTAGGCTGTCAGGGGAATGATGAAAGGAATCCTGCAGTCTGATCTAGATAATAATGCCATTCCTAAGAAGCACTTAACTAAAAACTAAAAGGAATGGGGCCCACATATAAAAGAGGTGGTCTGGTAATAAATCACACATTTGCATAAGCTATGAATCATTCTGTATAATTAGAATAAATAATTTTCCTATAAATCAAGGCCCTGACAGCTGTGAAGGTCTGATGTTTATCCCTCAGACCACTCAATTATAGCAAGAGGATAACAAATGATCCTCCTTTGAAGGACAAAAAGTTGAAGGAGAGATCTTGAGGGACAGCGACTGCAAAGTCAAATGGTTTAGATGAAGGCAAAAGATACCTAAGATGATTCCCAATGACTCATCCCTTTGCTCAGAACCACGTTCCAGAGTCTGCAAGGCACTTGGTGGAGTGGCACTCTATACCTGAGAATGGGATTTTCATACTAAACCCAAGTTAATCTGTCTGGATCATTTCATTTTCTGGGTAAAATTTTTTTCATGTTTGAGAATACTGTAAAAAATTGTGAAGGTTTTGGCCTCCATTAACTATAATTCAGGACATATCCTTCCAATTCTACCTTTTTGAAAATCATTTTACAGAATTTAGGTTCCCCAAAATGATCCATTACCATCCAAAGGACAGACAGAGAGATAAGACTCCTAGTCTGGGCATAGTGAAATATGGGCTTGGGAATGCAGAGGAGTCATGTCTAGAGGATTCTCAGTAGTTTCATCCAGTCCAATCTTGCATTTTACAGATGGGAAAACTGAAGCTTGGAGAGTGGACTTGCCCCAAAACTCCAAAGACACATATACAGAAATACTATGGCACTAGGATTAGTCCTAAAGCCCATGCTCTTTTCACTATCCAACACTGTCCATCTTTATAACACTTCAGTCTTAGTTTCCTTTTCCATCAAATGAGATTATTGATATAGGGTTTCCAAATCTATAATTCTGTATATTTGAATAAAGAGAGAAAATGAATATTGCATCTTAATATTGTCTTAATGCCAGTAATTCACTGATTAACACTGCTAAATCTATAAGTTTGTGTCCTAATCTCCATTTTTCTTTCACTAAATAATATAGGGGATAATACTACCTCAGTTACTGTGTTTTTATAATAGTCAAATAAAATAATTGGAAGTGAAAGTGCTTTGTTGGCTTTAAAGTTGCCACAATGATGACAGAAGAAGAGAAAGAATAACCTTTTCTTTCCTCTATTCTCATCCTTTCTCCTTCACTTGGTAAAGTGCCCAAAGGAGCATCTTTTTTTCACAGGAGTCAACACCTGGCTGAATTCACAAGTCAAGCAATGGAAGAGAGAATAAAATCTTTTGGATAATCTGCAACCTCATCACTTTTGTCTCCTGTTGGGTTCTATTAACCAGCTATCAGAGGAAAAATTGGTAGAGGTGGTGAGTGGGCCTCACTCTAAAAAGGCCCTTCCATCTGCTGTAGCACTGAAACCATCAGCCCTGTAATTAAAATGCAATTGCTCTCCCCTGCCGCAATCCCAGGATAGCCATTCTATATGCATGAGATATAGGGGGGGAAGCACCATTTTTTACACTTTTCTGGCTCCATTAAGTTTATTCTCTTTCTATTAATTAATCTAACTGCACGAAGGCCTCCTTCTTACTCTCCAAACCAGAGTGGCACAAACACACATGGGATGCCTGAAATGACATGAATTTTTAAAACTTGGTCCCCATGCCTGTTACAGAAGGGCGTAATTACTTTTGACTAAATCTGTAATTAAAATATATCACCAGAGCAGATTCACCTGGGTATGTAGGTGTTGGCATGCACAGCCATGTGACAGGCAGAGATGAATCATCCAGAGACAATATGCAGGGAAGAAAATTGTGGTAGGTGGCAAGATGATGCTCAAAGAAGACTTGAAAAGGAAAGTCGGAGAAAAAGTTGGAGAATATACAGAAGAAATCCTGTTAAGTCTTGCATCAGAAAGAAAAAATATCATGTCCAATGTTCAATCATAACAGGGAAGGGAGGTGCTAGTGTGGAGGGAAACTAAGGTAGGAGGTGAAGGAGTTGAATTGGGAAGTCAACCAAAGGTACAAAGAAAACCTTCAATGAAAGAGCACTATGATTATAATTAGAAAGAAGCCCTTTCCTCACCGTGCTCCTGCCAGTCAACTGAAGCCCAGTGGGAGCCTATAGGGCTTGGGCCTTAGCAGAGGACAAGGACCTGGCTTCGAAGCTTGGTGGATTTACAACAGAGATGCAAATGCAGCCGCCTTAGCCTCAGGCTGTGGGTTGGGTCGCATGGCCCAGCTCCAGGGCCCAGACATCAACAAATACTTGTTGAAGAAATGCCAAATAAAGAGCTGGAAGACAATCCCCTTGACTTACTCTAGCAGTTGTTCCCCCGTACTCCTTTCCACTTCCAGGAGTCCAGGGCGACAAAGAGTTATGGAGAAGTGCCTGCAGAAGGCTCAGCTGTACAAGGAGGAGGGAAACCAGCCCTACCGGGAAGGGAAGTACTGAGATATGGTGAGTAGGCACCATCGAGCCCTGCTTCAGCTGTGGAGTCTGGATCTGAGTCTGGCCTCCCCATACCGAATCTAGGACCTAGGGCCCGGCTCTCATACCTGAACAAGAGAACAGCCAGCACAACGCCCAGGCTGCTACAACAATCTAGCTGCCTGCCTCCTTCAGATGGTGCCAGTGAAGTACGAACGAGTGAAAGAAAACAGTCAGAAAGTCATGGAACGACAGCCTGATAATGCCAAGGCGTTGTATCAGGCTGGAGTGGCCTTTTTCCACCTGCAGGACTACAATCAGGCTCAGCACTACCTCACAGCTGCCATCAATAGACAGCCAAAAGACACCAATGTCCGGTGGTATCTCCAGCTGACACGGTCAGAACTCAGCAGCTACCATGAGAAAGAGAAGCAGCTCTACCTGGGCATGTTTGGTTACAAAGAAGATGTGCCTCCACTTGAATTTAGGTGGACTGTTAAAGACCCAGAGAGGGGAAACCTGAGTCTCAGCAAGAGAAATTAACTTCAGACCTCTGACCCACATGGATTCTGTTTTGTTTCAGGCCCCACATGATCTCTTTACTACTTACACAGGCCGAGTCTTTATTTGTCCATCCATCTTTGTGTATATCTTTATATATATTTGTATAGTTTTCAACACATGGTATTTTGTTTTTTTTTTACCATGGAAAATACAACCACAAAACATTCATCAGTGGAGCTAACTGTATCTGTGGTGTAGATTTTACTGATAGATGCATTGTTAGATGCATTCACATATATAGGAGCAGAGGATGAAATATTAAGATAGGTGGAAAGGAGTTTCTTACTTTGTTTCCCCAGATACTCGGGCTACAAACTGGGAAATAAATTTTTTGTGAAACAAGAAAATTATAAATTGGGCCCCAATGTATTAAAATCAAAGTTTAAAAAAGAAAGAAAGAAAGAAGTCTAGAAAAAGCAAAATGGGTAAAGGGTCAAAAACCAGTACAGGCAAATCCATAAATATAGCAATGAACAGCATAACTGCTCAGTCTCTGCTTTAAATGTTGTCTAGAATGTGTTAAAGGGCTAGGCATGAAGGATTAAATACCCTATTTCAGACTAAAGCACTACAAGAAAAGGAGAACTGATTTATCAGTAAACAGGGGTCCAAGACTGGTTTTGCCACACATAATCTATCTGATTTTGGATGAGTCACTTCCCATTTAGGCCTGTTTTCTCATCTCTAAAATAGGGGGAAATAGTATCCATCTCATGTACTGGGCCACTGTATACAACTATACAATTCTGAGGGCACCTTCACATTAATTATGAGAACAGTGCCCCTGGAGTTGTGCAATGCCGGTTATTATGAAGTTTGAATACGGCATGGGAAGGAAAAGTCTTTTGCAACTGTAAAGTGTGTACAAATGCATTTTATTTTTATTTTGTGTGACATTAAGCCTATTCTCTCTCTTATTCTGAGTTGCTTCAATTTTAAAGTTAAGGTGTTGGGCTAAGTTATTTTTAAGATATTTTTCAATTCTAATATTAAAAAATAGCTTATTTAGACTTCATTCATTAACTTGTTGAACTAAAATTCAACCAGGCCCCAAGCCAAATGCTAAAAATAAAAAAATAATTGAGATATGTTCCTTTTTCTTAGAAGATCACAGTTGGATCTTTTTAGCTAAACACTTAGTGTTTTTTAATTGTATTTCCGGTGCCCTGATATTCAAGCACAATGTATGACTTATAATACCACAAAAACATTGAGCTAATCAAAATAAGCAATTATAAAATTTTAAATTACATATTTAAAAATTAGGTAAAGTCTTTTCTGTAGTCAAACAATCATTTTGAAAGTCTTTGGATTGTTTTAATAAGAAGTCTGGACTGGAATTCAAATGTACTGGACTCTAGTCCGACCTTTACCCCTAATCACTATGAGAACTTAATCTCCCAGGGCTTTTATTTCTATTGATCAAATAAGAGATTAAGCCAATCTAGATGATCTTTGAGCTTAAAAATTGGGAATTTATATTCTAGCTTGCACATCATCACATTTAAAAAAAAATTTCACTAAAGAATACAGACATGGAAACACACATGCACACACATTGGCAACACTGATTTGAGTTTTTCCCTATGTTTTCAACCTCATTCACTGCCTTCTTACCAAATTTTTCATATCCATTTCTCTTCCAATATCACTTGCAATAGAGAAGATTGGTTGAGGCATGTGTCCATGAAGGGGGAGGAGTAGGAGAAAGGACTGGATATAGAATCCCAACTCTGACACTTCATAGTAGTGTATCCTTGGGCAAAAGATTTACCCTCCCTATTCATGGTCTCTCTCTCTATAATATGGGAATAACAACTACTTGATAGTATTATTTAAAAAGTTAAGGATAATACACATGAAATCCCTAGTGCAATGCCTTGTAAACAGTATGTGTTCTTTAGAAGTTATTTTTGTTACTACACTCTATACATAATTTCCTCTATAGATATAAAGTATTTAAACTGAAAATTCTGTTCTAGATATATGAGTATTAAACTAATATCTATATTAAATATTTCTTAAAGACTTTTTTTCTTGAAACAGTCGTTCAGATCACATATTCTTCATGCCCTCATCAAAGAGGCTAACTTAAGAATAGCCATCAATTCAGCTCTTCCCAAACACTGTTAAGATATCTAGTATTTGAGAAAGGCAATGACAGGGATTAATTTACTATTCATTCTTCTAGATCTCTATATTCTGAACAATAAGATAGATACAAAATAACAGTGCACTTGGATTTTAACAGCATAACTACCATCTGAAATGTCATAAACAGGTTATGACTTCAGGTTTATAGACAGCATGAGAAATGTTCACCTATGAAAAATATTGTCTTTTTAAAATTATAGTTTAAAAATATCCATCTAGAAGTTAAACAAAGCCTCTTATTATTTAAGGAATATACATAATAATCCCTTCTACAATGTAGGGCTAGGAGAAAGTTTTTCAGACAAGAGGTCTGGTTCTTTTTATCAAGCAAATGAAACAATGTAGTCATTATGATACTTCTACCTGTACTCAGGAAATTCAGAACTACACCTAGTGTTTGAAAACAACACTATTTCATTCTTTAAATGATTCTTTCCATTATGAGTACCTCTACAACTTCATTCCTACTGCCTATATTCAGATTTTTATCAACTTTTAAATGGTTTCTCTACTTTTAGCCTTATTCTTCAAACATTCAGGAGTCTTAAAAAATCTGGAATAGATGTATTTTTTCTTAATTCTCCCACTAACTACAACTGAAAATACTGGGCATTACATATAGAACAAATATAAGGAGATTCATAAAGGTAGAGAGATTCACAAGACTGACTAGGGACCTATGTCCCTATGAAGAACAACATGCCAGTGACTTCCCTAGGTTTTCTTTCTGCCTCATATATGACAAAATGGATATTGGAGAAGACCAAATTCATAAACACCAAAAAGTGTAGAGAAAACAAAACCTGACAAAAATCTATTCTCTCCAACCACTTTTGGCAGCCTAGCAAGACAGAAATCCTTTTTATAAAATCACTGCTCTATCAACAAACACCACAGAAAAAAACTGTGGCTCCAACCACCATCCATGCCAGCAAAGGTCAAATGAGGAGCCTAGACTTCTACCCTCTCCAGGATAAAATACATAGCCAGAGAAGAATCAGAGAAGGCTGAGTAAGAATCTGAGATTTTCATCCTTGTTGGGTAGTAATGAGGTCACCCACTGTGGTGTCTGTAGACTTCTACCCACCACAAAAATAATGAGTTGCCCCTCCTCCTCCTCACTGGGGTGGTGGCAGAGGAGTCCTCAAGGAGAATCATGACTTCCACTACCATCCATTCTCCTATCTAGAAGTAAAATGGAACTCCTACGCTCCTACACAGATTATAGCCATCACCAGAAGCCAAGTGGGGAACCTGAATTT
>PVKH010023397.1:0-13864 GCA_004027955.1 Chaetophractus vellerosus
ATGTCAGCTTTCAGTCCTGGCTCCTTAACAACATTGTTGTCTCATATGAAAGTGTGAGTATTTCAGAGACAAAATCTGCAATGCAGAGCAATTTCTTCAACTGGATATTGACTGTTAAAGCAGGGAGGCATCGCAGGCTTTCGCTTGAAAACCTCCTCATTCCAGAGGTAAGGCACAGAAGCCCAGGGAGGTCATGCCCTCAGGATCTCACACAGTCAGTTATTGTCCAAACCAGGGTAAAACCCAGTCCTCTCAGCTTCCATTCTAGTGCTGTTTCTGTGTGGAAGGGAAAGGTTTTAGTCATTTTTTAGTCCAATTCCATTCACCACAATTATATCACTATGGAATGAAGCTTCACTATAAATTTTTCTGGTATTTTATTTGAAATTCTACTTCCAAACTAAAGGAAATCAGCTAATGCCAATATAAAATTTCTTCAGTGGTAATCAATATAGTACATTTTTACACTTCATGAATGAAAAATACCTTATTTGTTATTCTGAACATGAGTGTGTATTTTGTCTTCTTCTGGTGTTTAATGTAGACATTTAACAGTTCAAATATTCAAAGCAAGGGTAGATGAAATCAACGTGTTTACTGTTATTCTTTTATGTAAATTTTTAAAGAAAAGGGAGCAAAAGGTGAGTGATGAGTGAGTTGTATGACTATAATTGAGGTTGTGTTGCTTTCATTTTTATAAAAATGTGATTAGCAGGGATGCTTAAATGTATATCAAAATGTATGTCACAGCTTTTATACAAAAATAAATTTGACATTAGAACACAGTTTCTTAAGTGAGAATGATAAATTATCTCAGAGCTTATGATTCTTTGCTTTTAAAAATGTTTTAATTGAAAGATAAAAGAAAAGTACTCAGTATCCATGCAGTCAAATCCCTATAAATCTAGGAACAACAACAACAAAAAATTACAAAGGAAAAATACTATCTATATTAAGAACAATTGGCCTAAGAATGACTTCTTTGATGGTCTCATAAGACTCACTTCTAGAAGTCTCCCATCATAGTGCAAGTAAATGGAAATGGTACTGGATCTGGCAAAAAATCTGTTCCAAATTTATTCTTATCATTTTCAATCATGGGACTTTTATTTTATTTTGCTAAATAGTTGGTCATTTATATGTCCACGTAATCTTTTCCAAAGCAATTGGAATTAATATATGGTCGGCCTTTGGTATAGGAAACATCCATACATAGCATTAATTAGAATTACTGGTATATATGTATCATGAAATAGTACAAGTGTACAACTATATATCCTCTTACCCCAGCCTGTTTAACAGTGTTCTCCATGTGTTTCCAGGGAGGAAAATCTGGCAACTACCTTTTATACTCCTGAAATTATGACAAGGTATTGCAAAGACCTTTGATAATGAAATACAGCTGAACAGATCTGAGAATGTCTGTTGATAGAGGCCTTAAGATGTAGCTGTATCTGAATGTATATGTGATGACAGTGCTCTACAAACCTAAATATTAAAGGGCTTCTTTCTTACTACATCCTGTGAAGTAATGTAGATACTACAAACTACAGAGGCTTACTGATAAACCAGTGCTGGTGAGAGAGCCAGTAACAGCCTACTTCCCCTGTAAGAATTGCCCTCACATAAGGCTCCAATCAGATTTTTGGACCTGCCATCTAGTGGCCACTGCAGTAACAAGGCAATCAAAACATTCTGGCCTTCATTTGAAAACTGGAGTTTAAATGTGGCTCATCTGTAAATAAATAAGGAGGTGCTTCACCCATTAAGCTGTAGTCCCCTCCTTCTCCATTAGACACACTGCTGCTTTCATAGAGCAGCTTCAATCAGACCATTTATTATATTCACAGGAAAAAAAGAGACTTTTCACACAAAATGATATACTTCCCACCTGGAATTAAGAGAGAGAAAGAGAGAATGCAAGTCTTCCATTATTGAAAAGAGATCTGGAATAGTGAAGTGAAAAGGGGAGGGGGGAGAAGGGGAAGCACGAGAGCAGGCTTATATTCTGTCAAGTAGTTCTACTTGTGAGACTAATTCTTACAAACTGTGCACCCAGCAGAGTAAACCTCTTATTTTGCTGTTTTTGCTCTGATCCCCCACATAGTTGTAATGTTCCAGTTGTTTTCCCAGTCCTGTAAACCACATAGGCATTTGATATGATACATAGTCTTGGCAAAGGAACAATTTACAAATGACTTAAGTGGGTAATTATTTATTAAAATATGGGTTTCTCAAAATATATGTTACTGTAGCAAAACCTAGTAAGAGGTTAGTTTTGTTTCAGCGTTTCTATTATAATCCCTGGTTATTAGTTTTCCTTTTTCTAGGGATTTATGAGTGGAATGTAAAAATGCACAGTGTGCTATTCTTATTATTTATTATTTGTCAAAGAAACATGTATATACAGAACAAAGGCCAGTTTGTGAACTATGCCAGACACTCCCCAGCCCAAAAGACCTCATAATACAACTCTTAAGCAGGTCCTGAAAAATGCAAGACAGAATGAAAACAGATGGGTGAGTGATACTTATTCAATATCTTAAATATAGAACTCAGTGGTACAGGTGCATCTTCAGATGTTATTTGAAAAAAAGAGACAGAATATCTTGGCATTGTGTCATTTATTCATAAATATTATACATTTTATATTATTTGAGAAGCTATTCTAAATTTACAGAGTGGCTTAAAAGAAAGTTTGAAAGCTGATTCACTCAAATGAGACAAAGGGCAAATCAAGAGAGAAAAAAACACTGAACTTAGGGAGAGAAAGTGGAGAAGAACCAGACCAAGGATGGAGCCAAGGAAATAATATGACATCAAAGGGAATGCACAAAGTTTGGTGAAAAAGAATTGCAGAGAATTTTTTAAAAGAAAGAATCAAATGACTAAGGAGGAAGATGGTCTTGGCAACTATATCACGACTATACTAAAATTGCCAAGAGAATCCAGGAACAGTAATGGCAAAGACAATGATTCAATTATGGAAATCTCATTGCAAGGCTGTAGAATTCTATATGGTGGACAAAAGGGATGATTCTAGTCTTGAAGAGAATGCAACAGGAGGAATAGTCAGATTTAGCTAACAGCAGAATAAAAGGTGGGAAAGGAGTCAATTTTGTCAGATTGTTTGTGGAGGAAGCCAAAAGTCAATGAAGCTATCCATAGTGGAAAAAATTAGCCATGTTTTTGTTTTTTCCCAAGCATCCATTATCTGTTCTGTATTATGTCTGTTATTACGGAGTATACAATAGATGTAAATCAGGATCCCTGGGCCAAGAAAAGGGGGGAAAAAACTATATTCAAAATGAAAAGGTTAGATTAATCTTGTTACACTCGAAACAATTAGAAAAAAATAAGACTGCTGATGTTATTAGACCTAGCAATATTTTAGAGAAGCAAGTATCAGAGTAATCATGGAAAAGTCACTTAGGAAGGCAGAACCATGATGGGCCTTGAAGAATTGGTATGTGGGGAGCTAACATTATGAACAAGGGAGAAATATGCTGAAATCCAACAGGATAGACGTTAACATGGTGTTATGGGGGAGCAGTAAAGTTACTAAGTAAAATGGATGGTTTGTATGGGAAGGTAGGGAGAAAGGTTAGAGTGTTAAGGTGGGCCAGTGTGTGAACCTGAGCAAATTCAGTTTTATCAGTATGTATGTGGGGCCATTCATTAATTCATTCTAGAAATATTTATTGAGGGTATATTGTGTGCCAGGTACAAAATAGACATGGTTTTTCATTTTATGGAGTTTGTATTCTAATAAGGAATACACCCCCCTCAAAAAAAGCAAAGAAATAAAACAAGATAATATCAGATAGTGATGAGTGCTTAAAGAACATTAAACTAAGTGATAAAAAAGAGTGACTGGCTAGGCTAGTTATGAATCAAATGGGGAGAAAGGAGAGTAATATTTGAAATTGGAAATTTCTGGGACTTGAAGATAATTGGAATAGAAAGGAGCAAGGCAAGTCATAGGTGATTTATAGCTATCTAGTCTGGAAAATTAAGTTTGCTAACGCTAGCCATTTAAACTTGGAAGATGGAAAGTGGTAGAGGGGAAAAGTTGAGGAGGGAGTAGGAAATTTCAATGCTCCCATTACACCTTTTTGGAGATGCCTACTGCCCCCCCCTTCTCAAGACCCCAATTTCTTGAAGAATTTAGCTGCTGGCTACTTACTGATCTTTCTATTTCTAGCCCATTACAATTCTTGGTCATTTTAGTATCTAAATTTATAATCCTTCAAACACCTTGCCTCTCAATTCCTTGAATATTCTCTTTTATGATCTATATTCCACCCTACATTACTACTCACTCCCATGGTCATACTTTTGACCTTTTAATGACTAATTATAACCTTTCCATAATTTCATTTTCAAGTGTCTCACTCCCCAAGCACTGCCTAAAATCTTTGCAGCTCAATCCTTCTATTACCCCTATTACAACAATTCTTCAAGCCCAGTAGGACCTCTGATACATCAGTTCTAACAATATCTCTCATCTACCCATTTCCTCATTTAATTCATTATATAGCTTAGATTTTATAAACAGTGGTTATAATCACTTCCTCGCATACACCAGCCTCCAAATCTCAACCATACTGATCACGTACAGCTCCCCACCTATTCCATGCCTGCATGTAAGCTGAATGTGGCTGGAGAAAAGCACACAAGTAGACAGATGACTCTCACTTTAAATTCATGATTATTCAAGGAGGCCCTTCGTGCTACCCAGCGATTGTATTGTTCCCCTATCCATTCACTCTCCCATTTCTGTAAGAGTATTTCATATCTTTCCTTCTCTCCAACTTCCAACACCTCCTCCCCCATCCTCATTCTCAACTTATGACCTTCCTTCCTACTTCACTGAGAAAATAGAAGCAATCAGAAAAATCTTGCATAAGCACTTGCTCTCCAGCACACCTACCCTCCCATCTGCATCTGTGCCCACATACTCTGCCTTCTCCCCTATAACTATCGAGAAACTCTGCATGCTCCTGTCTCAGCCAACCCCTCATTGTACACTAGATTCCACCGCCTCTCACATACTCATAAACAATGCTCCTGAAAAATCTCCTCTCTTTTTCTTGCTTTATCATTTTTCCTTCTTTCCTTAATCTTTCCTTTCAACATACAAACATGTAATTTTTCTTACCCTAAAAATACCCTTTTATGACCCCACTTCCCCACCAACTACTGTCCCATTTCTTTGATTCCCATTATGGCAAAACTCCTTAAGAAATACATACAATCACTACGTCCAATTCCTCTTCCCAAATTCACTCTTGAACCTTCTCAAATTAGCTTTTGTCCCCACGTTTCCATTGAAACTGTTCATACCAAGATCATCAATGACTTCCATGTTGCTAAATCCATTAATCAATTCTCAGTTTTCATTTTTCTTGAATGTCAGCATCACTTGACATGACTCACTTTCTTCACCTGGCTTTCAGTTGACAACACTCTCCTGATATTTCCCTGTGTCACAGGCTATTCCTTTTCAAGTCTCCTTTAATGGTATATTCTCATTTCCCCAACTTGTAAACATTAGCGAGTCCCAGCACTCAGTCCTTGAACCTTTTCTCTTCTTTATCTGCATTGACTCCCTGAACATTCACACTCAGGCTCATGGCACAGCTTTTATCTCTAGTCCATACCTCCACCCTGAATTCCAAGCTCATATATTCAACTGCTACTCAACATTTCCACTGCATATCTACTTAGAATCTCACACTTAACATATCCAAAATAATTTTTTTTTGTTTTACCCAAACAAATACATAGCCTTCCCCTTGTTGGTAAATAGCAAATATCTCCATCCTTAGAGTTGGTCACACCAGAAATTTCTTTCTCAGCCCTTTATTTCTCTAAAACACCCAACCCATCAACAAATCCTGTACCTCTACCTTCAAACATCCAGAATCTTACCACTTGTCATCTTACCACTGGTACTACCCTGATCTAAGCTACTACCATCTTTTGCCTGGATTGTTGCAATAGCCTTCTAATTATCTGCCCTGGTTCTGGCCTTGTCCCTTTTAGTTTATTCTCAAAATGGTAGCCAGAGTGATTCTCTTAAAATGTGAGAGGGAAGCAGATGTGTTCAACCAGTTGGGCACCACCTACCACATGGGAGGTCCCGGGTTCGGGTCCCAGTGCTTCCTAAAGAAGATGAGCAGACGCCACACTGCAATGATCTAGACACTGCACCTGCCACAACAAGCAGATGCCTAAACGAGCAGTTGCCACAAGCCTGCAGACGCCACAGCCCGCGGGTCACTCATCTCCCATTAGGGAGGTCCCCAGTTGCGTTCCCAGTGCTTCCTGGAGAAGGTGATCAAAACAATGAGCAGACAAACGAGAGAACCATCTGGGGGAAGGGGGGAATAAATAAAATAAAATTTTTTAAAAAGTAAATCAATCTCTTAAAAAAATATGAGTTAGATCATGTCACTCCTCTGCTCAGATGTCTCTAATGGTTCCCCATTTCGCTCATAGGAAAACCCAAAGTCTTTACAATCGTCCACATGGTCCTCTACATTCAGTTTCCCCTGTTGTCTCTCTGCCCTCATTTAGTGTTTGACCCCTCACTCACTCCTCTCAAACCTTAATGGCCTCCTTATTGCTTTCCTCAAACCTACCATGTATGAGTTCACCTCAGAGACTTTGTACTTGCTTTTCCCACTGCCTGAAATGCTTTCCCCACATAAGGCTTGCTTGCTCACCTCTTCAAGTCTTTGCTCAATTTTCAATTCTAAGTAAGGCCTTTGGTAACTGCCATATTTAAAATTGTACCAACCTTCTTTGCTTTGTTTTTCATCATAGCACTTATTCCCTTTGTTCATAGAATATGTTTTATTTGCATATTTATTTATTTCCCTCTACTGTGAAATATAAGCCTTATAAGCACAGGGCTTATTTTTATTTATTTTTTCCTGTTTTATACTCTGAGAAATCCCCAGTGCCTAGAACAGTGCCTGGCACATAGAGGGAGTTCAGTAAATATTTATTGAATGAATTGAATAAAAGAATAAGTGCTTCTTTACCTGAGTTTGAAGGTGTTTTTATTAAATTCAAAGCATAATTTTGTGACTTGGGCCCCATGGTTCTCTATGGCAAAATTTTCATATTCTTCAAAATTAATTTTGAAAGTATGAGCACTTTATGCAGATGTATCCAGAATATTAGATAGGCCACTATTTTTGTTCAGCACCCAAAGTGGCAATTTCCAAATAATTTATTCTTCTTTTTCATCAGTAAATATTTAAAAGGGAATCTGAGTGTTCTAGACATGGGGAGTGACATTTGCAAAATATCAGAAAAAAAAGAGAACTTGGTACAATTGGACTGTTGCAATATTCCTGGTGACAGATGATGGCAGCCTGAGATTGAGAAACATCAAGAACTTAGCAGTCACTAGAATAAGAAACCTGGTTTGGGGTGGGGAGAATGACAAACACTGTCTACCTTTAACAGTCTATAATGGGAAAAATAATTATAAAATAATTAGGTAAGAGTGGAACTTGAAAATGAAGGATATGGGTTATGAAATCCCCTTTCTCAGGTATAGACTTAGAATCCCTTGTTGGTCTAGTGACTGTAAGAAATTGGTCACTCTGTCCATTGGTAACCCTGGATGCCATTTTGGAAGGTGCTTTCAGATCAGATCCTAATTCTCATTCTTTCAACTCCCTGACTGATGCTTGAAACAGTTTTGAGGTCTCAAATTTTCTACCTGTTAACCTCACTCTTCCTGAAAGTGATTTATTTCTTATTTTGTACCAAAATTAGTAGATTAACAAGGAGAATAATATATATGTGTATATAATATATAAAGACCTAATGATGAGCTTTTTAAAGTAACTTTAATAAACTAATATCAGTGCAAAATCCAGTTAACTGTAAATAAGACTTTCAATGCACAAACATCTTTCAGTCATTAAAAAATTTACATTAGAATTACAAATCCAAATGGGCTGGTGATTTTTTGAGTGTGATGGAAAAAGAACAAAGACAAGCCAAAGATGGGCTTAGGCAGATGAGTGAATGGTGATGTTATTTGCTCACATAGGGAACATGGGAGGAAGAGAAAGTTTGAAGGAGAAGAAAAGTTTCGGTTTTGGACATGTTGAGTTTAGGATGCTTCTGAGGCATCCAAATGTCCAGTAGGTCATTTGATATAGAGGACTAGAGATCAGGAGAGAATTGATGGCTTAAGGTATAGATTTGAGAGTCCTTTGCATGTTAAGAATAATTAAAACCAGGAAGTATGTACTTCCAGTGGGCAGAGGACATATTGACCTGACGTATATGTAATAAAACCTTACCAGATATAGAGCTGGGCATTAAGGAATTTATAATCGCTTAGCTGATATTTTCCTAGACCGGTTTTCTCTTAAATTCACTTCCACCCATCCCCCACACTAACACATATCCTTTTCCCAGTCTTCCTTTCTATTTAAAAACTTCTACAATTCAATACCTGGACCGTTTACGTTGCAGACATATCTTGATATATGTAAAAAATGCATACCTCAAAATTGTATGCAGAATGAAATAGTGTTCATGAGATCACAGGTAAGTGAACTATGAGCTCTAATTTTGAGAAGCTATGGAATGAGTCAGAATTGTGAACTCTGTCTCCCTAATTTATCTATTCTCTAAGTTTCTCTGACTTAGAGGGCATCACATTCATCTGTTATAATGTCAAAGCACTAGTATGTTTAAGGAGACCCCTATTAATGAGAGAAAAGCCATATTTATTCTTTTTCTTTCCACTTGCTGGAAAGGAAACAGGCACTCATAACTTAAGTAACTCCCTGAGGGCCAGGCTCTCTGTAGGTTAGACATCGTACAGGAATGAAACTTTCATTTAATTCTTCTAGATTCTTTTGTTTTCTTGCCTTTAATCATTGAAAAATGTTATTTTTGCCATACAACTTTTGTCATCCCTTTAGGTTTATTTAGTTATTTTTTAGTTGTAGAATGTCTTATATCTATTCTTTCTTCCCATACTTGAAATCTTCCTGCAAGAGGCAGCATTTGAGTGGAAAGTTTATGTTGGTTTTATAGTAGAAGTTGCAATCTCTATTGTTCTGAATTTCTAGAATCTATAATCATCTGGGACTTCTCTTTGCTGTGCCTCTTTATTGGCAGTCTCACTTTCTTTCTTGTGTCTTATCTTTATCCCTCCAAAAAAGCTTCTGCAAAATGTGTCTTCCCTACCAATCATAATGCTACACTGTTAGTGTATGCAGTCTCTATGGTAACTGGACACATGCCACAATACCAAGATTACTGGAGCAACCATCATAGTGGGGAAATCGGCACATGCACTTCTCTGGCACTGCAGAAGTTTCCCCATTGAAACTGGAATCAGATACTAGTATTTTAATATACAGGGCAAGGAAGAAAGCAGCAGGAAAGGCCAAAAAAAAAAAAAAAACAGTCTCTCTTGAGGCACATTATGGGGTTTTGGTGAAATTCTTGAAGCTGACTTTATATTTATCATGAATAAAGCTAGACTGGTAAGCTGACTCTGACCAGACATGGATAAACTGGTTGAATTATGGAAGAAGATTGTTTTTTCTTAAGATACTTGGCTGGTCTCAGAAAAAGCTAATTTAACTGAAATATGCATATAGTCTTAGGTAAACTCAGGGAAATTACCAATACATAGCTATACAAATTATTCACTGGAATAGTAGGGACAGATTTTTTCAGGTGGTTTCCCCAGCAATTGCTTTTTAACCCAGTGGAGGCTGGGAGGCAAAAGGCAAAACTGTCTCTCTCTAAACCCACCTTAGAGTGAAGGCAGTTCTGTTGGGTCATGAATGGAATGAGGATGAATCCAAAAGGCTTTTCTAGACAAAGGCCCTAAAGTAGGGTATTATATCCTTGGTCCTATTAACATTTTGGGCCAGATAGTTCTACATTGTACAGAGCTATCCTATGTATTAAAGAATATTTAGCAGCATCTGCAGTTTCTACCCACTAGATGCCAATAATAATCTCCCAACTTGTGACAACCAAAAAGGTCTCCAGATGTTGCCAAATGTCTTCTGGTGGGATAAAACTGGACCAGGTTGAATAAGAAATGAAGGTTGGAGAATTCCCTCAAAAGCCCAGAATATTCATTCAATTAGTCATTCACAGTTATTTCTTGAGTCACTACTATTTTCTACTGCTCTATGCATCAGGCATACAAAACAAAGTCCCTGGTCTCATGGAGCTTACAGCCTAGCATCAATGCTTCAAGCCAACTGAGGACCAAGAAAAGAAAAACACAAGTTCATATTTGAAGACTTTTTGGTTTATGAACCTCAAAAAAGGCTTTGATTTAAAAATGAAACTTGGCAATTGATTAGTTCATATGTTTTCGTTTACATTTTGCTCATTTTCAATGTTTTCAAAACAAATGGTGAGATTAGGGTTTTTTCCCTTTCTATTTTTGGCCTTTTTCTTCTGGAGAGTCCTCTTGTATTTAGTTTTGGTATTCTTGGTATAGTTGAAAATTGTTTTTAGTATTTGAAATACGCACATGTGGATGAAAGGGGATGAGGAAGAAGAAACGTAAGATTTTTATAATCCCTACTCAGAACAAATAGCCATACCCCTCCCCCAAAGCAGGGTTCAGGCATCACTTCCTCAAGGAAGCCTTCTTTGAAACACCCCATGGGTAAGTCCCCTGACCCAGAGTGTTCTCCTAGCACTCTTCATATATTCTTATCACAATCATAATTAAGGAACTATGAGATTAGCTGTTCAGTTGTTTCCCCTTTAGGATGTAAACTCAATGGGGGAGCATCACTCCTGCTCTGTCCATAGGTCTACTAACCCCAGCACAGGGTCTGGAACACAGCAAGTGTTAAATGACTTACAGAGAAACCCAACTTTCGGGGTGTCCTGTCCAAACTCTTTTAACCTGTATGCTGCCTAGTGGATTACCCTGCCCTCACTTTCATACCTCATTATACTAATCATTATTTTATAGACTTAAAGTAATGTGTTAGCTCTCTTGTACCAATAAAACTAAAAAAGCCATGCTCAAATCAGAAAGCCTAGAGAATTACTTAGGTTCATTAATCTTAGGGCTTTATCATGCTTATGTAGAAATTGCAAGAATATAAGGGAAATAATAGGGCATGGTATTTAGGAAAAATGTTTTAAGTATTACTAATGCCATAACTATTGTTCAAAGAGTTAAAGAGTTTAGAGCATAGAAGGTTATGGTTGTCAGTGTTGGACACAAATTGAAATTGTATAATATATTTACTTGTTTTCTTGTTTAATGCTTATTTCCTCCACTAGGAATTTAAGCTTCATGGAGGTGGAGGATTTGTCCTATCAATCACTTAATCTTCTGCACCTAGAATGATATCTGGCACATATTAGGCATTCAATAAATATTTGTGTTGATTGATAGTTTATTAGTTCACCAAAGATGCAGTAACACAATGAAGTCCTTATTCTTTCATTAAACAAATATATTTTGAGTGTCTCCTATGTGCCATCCTTGCACAGTGCTGAGTTCAAAAAATACATTAGTATGCAAAAATTATACTGTCTTATCCTTGAGTTGCTTATAGGTAGTAACATTTTGATGGTTGACTTCTATTTGGAAAACATCGGCCTCTTAAAATTATGTCTAGTTCTATGATTCTACATTGAAAGCAATGTGGCAATATTAAACAGTATTTATTAGATAATATACAAAATATTTATAGAGAGGAAACATAAAGATATTCCTAGAGGCATGAATGTACATGACACTTTTTTTTGAATGATTAGTAGCCTGGTATAACCAGATAATAGGTCATGTGGGTAGACTGCTAAGAGATTCTGAAGGGATTCATATATGAAACTTAGGGGATTGGGCTTTATTTTATAGACATCAGGGAACCAACACAGAAGCCAAAACTCATTGAACTGTAAAAGTGTATAAAAAGGGTGAATTTTATTATATCTAAATTATACCTCAATTAACCTGACTTTAAAAAGAAACCAATAAAAGGATGAAATTGAAGAATGGACCTTGGGAACTGGTATTTAGGAGCTGTCTGGTGCCCTTGGCAAAAGTAGTTTAATTGGAAACAAAGCTGGAAAAAACAGGTTTTAATGGGTCGAGGAATAAGTGAGAATTTAGAAATTACAGACGTGTCACAAAGAAGGGAAGGTCCAAGAAAGGTAACTTGTTTGCTAGTTTGTTGTGGTGGTGGTTTGTTGTTTTAGATGAGGGCAGCTAAAGCATGTTGGCAGATGATAGGAAAATTGAAAATACAGAAAAAAGATTGAGTGACATAATAAGATCCTGGAGGAAGTCATCAGTGCTAGAGAGAGGGGTCTCTGAGATGTTACCGGTGAGTTCAATAATAGAGGGAAAGTGTGTACAAATATGCCATCTGGTAGCCTCTATTTAATCTATGTAAAAGGAGTCAAGGTTAATTCTGTGAAGGGTAGAGGTTAGATTCTGTGGAGTTAAAGGGATAAATGGAAAACAGGAAATGAAAAAGGAAACTGATTAAGAACGAAGAAAAGAATTGTAAAGTAGTTCTGAAACTCCAGTTCACAATGGAAACCTTGACCCAGGAGGGGCACCAAACTGTACAGTATGTGATCTTCTCCAGCATTGCTCAGCAGCCTGGGAGCAGCCGAGGGAAACGCAGGTGGGCAGGTACATCTGGCATCAAGAACTAGCTAGGTACCATGAAGAACTGTGGATGAGAATATTGGAGCTGGTGGTAGTCTTTCAAGTTAACAACTATGTGGGTTCTAGACTGGTAGAGAAGAATTTGGAGATTGTCTGGGATTAACAGGAAAAAAAGAAAAACAAGTCATGATGAAAAATTTGTTTTCTGGAGCCATATATGCCCCAACACGTAAGCCTGCCCCTACCACATATGTCTTCTGCCACAGATCCCATCAGGACCACCAAAAGTAGACCGAACACTTCGGGGGCGTAGACTGGATTCAGAAAACCCAACAGAATCTGGAGATCAGGGTTTCATTCCCAAGTTTGCGACTAATTTAAGGCTGCCATCATTACCACCACTATCACAGAACGGTAACCTTTAGGTAAGGAATGTGAACTGTGTGTGTAAAAGTAGAAAAAGTAGTCTCCCGTGGAGCAATGTTGATCACCTTGTGAAGTGGCAAATGTTTTTACTGTTTGCTTCAGATTCCAAAAGTGTGCTGATTTTTCCTTCCAGGTATGCGCTTTTATTTCTCTTATTTAAGACTCTCTATTCTGTTTAGAGAATCTCCAGAGCACCCTTCTTTTGACACTCACCTTTTCTGGGTTTCCTTTTCTTTTTCTTTCTTCCTGTCTCCAGACAAATGAAATTGCCGTATGTCTAAGCAAACTTCCTGCTTCCCCTACCCAGCAACCAAATAAATTATTCTTATAAGCTTAGTATTGGAATTTTTCCCCCCAAGACTCAGCTAATAAGTTGGTGCTTAGTTGGGGGAGACTTTTAGGCACCTCACAGATAACCATGTATAGTGAATCTCTCATCCCCTGTGCATACAGAGGGACCTGGGTATCTCTCTATGGTATTCATGGGAGACCCCTGCTCATACAGGCCCTGTCTCCAATTGTCAGACTGGAAAAGTAACCAACTATGTTATTCACTCCGAGATACCATGCTCTAGTTATCTTTTACTTGCTTGAGTGCACAGTAATGAACATAATATACAGGTTTTAGTGGTTCCCTAAGCCCTATGAGAATTCCTAAGCTCCTTCTCTTGATGTTGTCTATATATGTTCAAAAATAGTATTGGGAGAATTTTAAGAGACAGCTCTAAAGATGTCCTGTTTTCCTTGCAAATATAAATCCTTATAAAATTCCATCACCCCCCC
>PVKH010023398.1:0-13862 GCA_004027955.1 Chaetophractus vellerosus
AATAAAAAAAAAACACATGAAGAAATGCTCAACATTTACTAATGATTAGGTAAATGCAAATCAAAACTACAATGAGATACCATTTCACACCTATCAGAATGGCCACTATTAAAAAGACAGAGAACTACAAGTGTTGGAGAGGATGTAGAGAGATAGGAACACTTATTCACTGTTGGTGGGAATATAGAATGGTACAGCCACTGTGGAGGACTGTTTGGCATTTCCAAAAGAATTTGAATATAGATTTGCCACGTGACCCATCAATACCACTACTGAGTATTTATCTAGAAGAACTGAGAGCAGTGACACGAACAGACATCTGCACACTCACACCGGTGTTCATAGCAACGTTATTCACCATTGCCCAAAGTTGGAAACAACCCAGGTGTCCATCAACAGACAAATGGATAAACAAGCTGTGGTCTATTCACACATATGGAATATTATGCAGCTGTAAGAAGAAATGAAGTTGTAAACCATATGACAACATGGACGAACATGGAGGACATTATTTTGAGCAAAGCAAGCCAGACACAAAAGGACAAATACTGTATGATTGTGTTACTATGAACCCAATATATTGTGTAACATGTCGTTTGATTAAAAAAAAAAATTATATGTATCCAGAACATTTAATTGAGAAATGTATATATTTATTTATCCGTGTTTATTTTTAGTTTTTAATTGTTCATATTTTCAATTATTAAATGTGCAAAATAAAGTTTTAAAAAAAGAGACTGGAAAGGCAAAAAAAAAAAAAAGATTGTAGATGTCCTCAAATGATATTTATGGTTGGAAATATTTATTCCCATGAGTTTCTTCTCTTTATGTTACTTGTAGTTTTTCCTAGTGTATTATTTAGCCAAAGAAGTGCTAATGCAAAATACTAGAAATCTGATGGCATTTATAAAAGGGTATTTATTTGGGGTAGAAGCTTACAGTTTACAGGCCATAAAACGTAAGTTACTTCTTTCACCAAAGTCTACTACCACATGTTGGAGCAAGATGGCTGCTGATGTCTGCATGTGTTCAGGCTTCCTGGGTTCCTCTCTTCAGGGGCTCATTTCTCTCCAGGCTTAGTTGCTCTGCTAGCTCCACAAGGCCTGCTGTAGACTATCAAGCAAATGGCTCCTTTTTCTTCCAGGGGCATCTGACATTTCTAATGGAGCCTTCTCTCCTTCCTCACATATCTGCTTCTCTGTGTGTTTACTTCCCGGGCTCCAGGATCAAAACTCCAACTAACTCAAAATACTTTGTCATTTTCTCTGTGACTCCCCATCCACCAAGGGAGCAGGGACTCAATGTCTTAGTGACGTGGCCCAATCAAAGCCATAATCATAATTTAAACAGGTAAGAGTGAAACCTCTGAATCCCATACAATCTAATGTACCCAGAGGAACAGACCAATTTATAAAACACAATCCAATACCTATTTTTGGAATTTATAAACAATATCAATCTTCTACACCTAGCAATTGGAATTTTGGCTGCTAAGAGTTCTGTCAGCAGACCTTTTGCTTGGCAAATACCGTGTCTAGCTCAGTGACCTCATGTTACTTCAATGAACCCAAACTGGCCATAGGGGTAACTTAGGACAGACAAAGAACTAACTCCATAGTAAAAGATGTGTGTGTGTTATAACTGTCATATATAGTACTTTGTTCTACTGTCATATTTTCCTCTATTGCAAGTAACTAAGAACAGTAAGAATGAGTGCATTTACTGTGCATTTACTGTGAGAAAAATTTGTGATTTATTTCCTAAGTATAAAGTCAGCGTGAGCTTAAAAGGTTAGCAAGGTGAAACGTGATGTTTTCTCCCACAAGAAATCTAGAGAATAAGATTCTTCTCAGCAGAATACTATTGAATAGTAATATGGAAATCATATTATACCTCTCAGAGGCTGCTCTTAGAGAGAAACTGACTGAGTAAAGAACATTCTTTCAATCTACTCAAGACAAAAACACTTGTTGGGAACAAAGAGATAAACCAACATATTAAAGTCAAGTGTGAACACACCCATACACAACTAAAAGTTAAAACTTTTTTTCTTCCTGAAACAACCATTCCTGAATTTTTCCTATCATGGCTCACTGAAAACGATAGTATTTGTACAGCAAACTAGAATAAAAAGGTTAGGCTGCTTACTGAAAAAGGTGACCATGTCCAAAGACTTCAGTCTCCACAGATTCAGCTTTGCTGTTTCCAGGGCTTTGTGGACCAATATTTCACCACATCTATAATCTATTCCCTGCACCCTAGCTATAAAAAAAGACTGAAAAACAGAGGTGTAAAAATAATTTTATCTTCTGTGAACCAAGTTTTATTAGTCCACTTAAATCTTGGGTGCAGCTATTGTCTGATGTTATTGATCCAAGTGTATGATATTTTGGAGGCAGCATAGTCTTTAGCTGGTTCTGAAATCCTTTCAATACTGACAAAATTCTAAAAGGTGAGGAACGAGACCACTTAAGAACGATTGCATGTTTACATGGCAATTCTGAAAAAGAACAAAGGTGCAATAAATAAGGTCCATATCAATGGGGAAATGAATTTGTCTCTTTTCAATGATATTTTCATTTGCAATATGTTTTCTTGGTTAGTTCTATAAAAAGAGTACATCATACCTGATACACTCTTCTTGGCATGCTTGTTTACATTAGTTCAGTGATCATCAAGTTAAAAACTAGAAGCATGCTGTGAATATGATAACTTTTAGTGTCACACAAATAGCCGTGTTTCCTTAATTTGGAAGATAGCACCGTGATTTTCTACTTAAGCTTCTTTCTGAGAGTCTATAAGAGAAACTATTTCTTTGGTTGTGGCTTATGCTACTTTAGCAGATGTTTTCGTTATTCAGTCCCAACCTTATTTTCCCAATTTCTGGATTTGAATTAGATACACCCAATTATGCAATGTCTTTGAGAATGTATCTTAAAAGGAATGTTCTCTTCTCCTAGACAAGATTTTGAAGCTCCTCTCCATGTTCAGGTAACTATTTCTTACAGCTTTATTGATTTTGGTCTAATTACTTGACTCAATTTGTGTCATCGCTCTGTGTTAAGGATGTTTTATGGCTTTTGTCTCAGACTGTTAGTCTATACTTCATTAATGATGTTTTTAAAGGTTACAGAAATTTTATATTAGAAGAGCTATTCCCCAATTCATCATTTTCAAACTTGCAAGTATACTTTCTAGGTATTAAATATTGCTATTATCATTAATATTACTAACAGTGTATTAAAGAAGCAGTAATACAATGGATAGAGCACATGGAAATAGATGTTCTTCTTCCAGAACAAGCAGAGAAATTTAAGAAGAAACATTGCATTCTTGTCTTGCATGTAGTTGAAAAAATGAAGCATTTGGGCATGGATGGAGAACTGTAGCTTACATTTCATGCCTTTCTACTATTTCTTCAACTGTCTATGGTGTGCATGAGCCGGTAGCCACACGTGCTGGAGCATAATGAAGGAGCTGGCTTCTAGGGTTGCGTTTGTTTTCTTGGTAGCAGATTCAGAGTCTCCTTTCTTTTCAGGCACATTTTCTGACATGTAGTGATTGATTATAGCACTGGCAAGAGATATAGGGAGAAACATCTGGTCACACAGAGGATGCAAATGGGCTCTCGTGCTTGCTGCTACACCATCTCAAGAACTGCCTTCTTTCCCATTATGCACTCCTAAGGAATGCATACAGAGCAGCCCCAGGGTTTGCATAGTAGAAGACAACTGGCCAGGCTTCTCCAGATCTGTAGGAAAAGTCAAAGAGCTTTAGGCCAGCTATTTACAACTGCTGTGTCTCGGATGCCACATCAATGAAATGTTTCTTAGGATTTAGGAACAGATCTGAATGACATTCATGCAGGTACCCACTATGAGGAGCTCACCTCCTCCCACATCTAAAATGTTCACCACTGAGAATGGTTGTATTTGCTCAGGGCAGATACATGGGGCTTGGATAATAGTGGTAAATATTGTTGTGACTCTTTTGTTCTCCACAGGTAATTTGGAAGTTCTCTTTTACACTGTTCTCTCCCTCTCGGCAGCTACAAATGGCAACAAGGCTTTCCAATTTTGCCTCCTAAATGTTTTTCGAATCTCCCTCCTCTACCTCTTTGCAAATTCTCTCTTGGGTCACACCCTCATCCTCTTGCTCCCCAACCATTGTAACCATCTCTCAACCAGTTTGTGTGTGTGTGTGTGTGTGTGTGTGTTTTAGATTTCAGCCTTGTTCCTTTTAATTCAGTCCTGCACTTAACCATCAGATGGATTTCAAATAGAAATTTGACTCTGCACTCCTTTGTTTAAAATTCCTGGGTGGCTCCCATTGCCCAGAGGATACAATTTAAGTCTCTTAACAGGGAAACCAAGGTTCTCCATGGTGAACTCTCCTCTCCTCTGATTCCACCTTCTTTATTTGCCACACTCTGCTTCAGCAACACTAAGCACTTGTCATACAGTTTCTCTTTTTCGTGATGTCCTAACTACTTACAATGTATTATTTCTCCTATTCATTAATTTGGGTCCTCTTCATCTTTTAAAACTCTGCACAAATATCAAATCCTCCAGAAATGCGCCTATTCTCCCCACCCAGCCTGGGTTATGTGCACTTCCTCTATGACCCATATGCTTGCAATTACATTTACTTTTTAATGATATTAGCTATATCATCTATGTTTTCATCTCTGCCACTATACTGCATGCTCTTTGAGGACACAGAATATGTGTTCTTTGAATTCTTGGCTCCTTGCCCAATACATAACACATTAAAGGCACCCAGTACATGTATGAGTAATGAATAAAATAAAATACCTATGTGAGTAGATGAAATCCCTATGAGGCAAGGAGCATGAAAGAAGAAGAACCTGAAATGAGCCTTTGGAAATGCTCACAAATAATTTTTTAAAATCATATTCTATTTCATCTCTCAGTTTTTGTTTAGATCAGGGGCTAGAGCTGGATATCCTGCTTTCTCTGAACCACCTCAAAAAGGATTCTATGGATCCCAACACACATTCTGTGTGTTCAATGAACATTTGTGACTGACTGATAATCATTGGGACACCACTGAGATATCACTCAGTGTCATGATTGAGCAATGTATAAGAAAAACTGGTTCTGAGCAGAGGTATAAATACTCAATATAATATTGCAAGAAATATTATTGTGCTCTGTAGAAAAACATATGGGGACATTTGTGGAGGGGAAGAAAAATGAAAAGTGGAAAGATGCATCCCTTTCATCTGTTTTTCTTACATTTTATCATCCATCTATTATCTTCCTCATTTATCTCCCTCTACCCATCCTCTGTTTTCTTGGCAGCAATCATTGCATTAGTTTAATGCAGTGGCATGTGTTTTTTTTTCTAATGGCATCAACTGAATGTTTGTAAACAGGAAGGAACACTGAATGCTGACCTTAATTGTTTACGTATATCTTCTTCCTTATATAGAAACCAAGGTTGTTTTCTTCTTCCTGTCATAACTATATAGAAAGATAGCTCTTTATCTGGTGAAACAGGAACAGTTACATCATTTTATATATCTAGATAAAATTGTTCCATATGAAATTGGTATCAATTAATGCACTGAATTATTTTCCCCCAGATGGAAGTGTCATTTAAGAAATAAGGAAATATTACTTCATTTTACTATGAGGAAAAACTAGGCATCAGGTGGATTCTCACTCAAGCACATAGAGCCATTAAAACCTTACCTGAGGTGCCCTGTAACAGGGCCTCTCTCTCATCCTGTCTTATCTTTGACAGCCTGTCTTATTGCAGAATCTTAAGGTCAGAGACAGGTCAGAGCTCAGAATGGTGAACACTGTTACTATTGCACTAAATTCTATAGAGGAGGCTTTTGTCCATGAGTCTCAACTGTCACTAATTTTCTTTATCACTGTGCACATCCATGGAGCTCATGACAATTGACATATGTCAATCAGGAAAGGTTTACTCTCCCTTGTTGCTATTCACAAGGCACTTAAAGAATTGAGGCAACACAATTCCATTGAATTGTACATTTTACCACAAAGGGATGTTTCATATTTATCTACAGGGCAGCAAGCTAGCATGAAATGAGGCATGGTTAGTTCCAGTTATACACTTGATCTTGTTAGCAGAGATAAAATTCCTTGCTAGAATATCTGAAATTCTTAATAAAAATTCTGGAAGTCTGTGAGGTCCTTGGCAGCATATGTGATTTTAAGAGAAAGAAATAATCACATATACATCATTTTAAAAAGGGCTGATTGGGATTTTCAGACACAATGGAATAGTTAACACTAGCATAGCTCTTTCCTGAAATTATTGAAAATATACACACTATATGAAAATAAGGAAAAATAAGCTACAATATACTCATGGATCTTGCATAATCTCTTGCATATCTTTCAGATACAAGGAAATGAAAAGAATGAAAAATAGCTTGAGATTCAACAATTATTACTTGATGGTACATATGGTGTTATTTAAAGTCATTTGTGGAGTTGTGAATTGTCCTGTCTATGGTCCTTATTTTGGAAATAAAAGGTTTGGGGTAATGGGAAGCCAAGAGGTGCCATCCTGCTTGAGGTCTAGTACCATTTTCTGCATGGAGTTATCCCTGAAGGAGATAATGGGAAGCCATGCCATCATAACTCTACCTAGGCTTCCTAAGAAGAGAGGTGGACTGGTGTCAAATGATATTTTAGAGGAAGCAACACATGGAAAGTCATTGGTGAAAGCACAGTAAGATGTCTCAGAAGATAAAATTTCTGGAAGAACTAATAAATGTAATGACTAAAATTCGAAGGGCATTATCTTGTGCCAAAAGATGGGCCATTTCTGTGGCAGAGAATATAACATATTTGGAACTTAGATATAAAAGTCACTATATTAGCTGCCTGCTGCCCCAAGGTATTCATCACTTCCAACATTCATAAGCAGCTAAAGAGTAAAGCAGAGAAACCAACACAGAGTGTTTAGTTCTCCAGCTTGAGATCCATAGGGATGATTCAAATGGTATCTTATTAGAAATGGCAGCTAGCCAATGAGACTCCATCCACACTATCTTTCTACACATTACAAAAACAGATACTATTGCCTATATCTAAAAATGATTAATAAACATAAACGGTCTGGTGTGTAAAAAATACCATAGAAACAAAGGAAAGAGTGGGTTAACATCAAAAGACAATGAAGCTTGAACTTTGAAAAAGGAATTGAGAAAAGAAAAGAAAATTTTAGGTGAAAATTTGCATTCTCAATGAAATTATAGAGAATATGTAATTTCCATAAAACAAGGGATCATATAAAATATAGGAATACTGAAAAAGTAAAGGAATGAAATTGAGACACATAAAACATGAACATATTTAAAAACCACTCTAAAAGAAACTAGAAGAACCAGTGGAGTAAAAATCAGAATATGAACAACAACATACACTAAAAAAAACCAAGAAATTGATATGGGGGATAGGATAGGTAAGTTTACATATTCTGCAAAGGAAAAATTATATGACAAAATGTGATTAGAAAGATGATAGTATATGTGTGATGTATATATAGGTGATGTATATTATATATGTATATACAATACACATGTAATTAGAATTTCTCAGGAAGAGAACTCAATAATTTGATTAGAAAAATTATTTAAAGACATATAGAAGAAAATTTTGCAAAAATAAAGCAATATTTGTATATGCACATTTTATCCGTTATCTGATGCTGTATAAGAAATCATCCCAAAACTTAAAGGCTTAAAACAATGATTATTTTTTTTCATCTCTAATGGTTTCCTGGGCAGTTCTGGATCAGAGAAACTCATGTGGTAGCTAGAGCTGGAACAGCAGGGTGGGAAGCTTGAACAGCTGAAGCTGGCCAGGTGTATCTTTCTTACTGTGGGCTAGTTTGGGTCTCCTTAAAGAGTGAGGACCTTGGGGAACTTAGATTTCTTATCTGGTAACTGAAGGCTTCCATAGCTGATGTTTTCAAGAAAACAAGGCAGAATTCCATGGGGTTTTTATGACCTACTCTCAGAGGTCCATTAGAGTTGCTTCTTCCATCATCACAAGCCTGCCCACATACTCCACCAATTGATGAGGGACAATGGTACATTTTAAGAAGAGCATGTGGATGGATGATATCCATGTGGCTATTTTGGATAACACAAATCTGCCACATGTATTGAAAGGGGTTACTATAAACATAGCATGAATCAATGTAAAATTAACAGAGAATAATAGACAGGGGCATAACTTGGTAAAGACTCTGAACTTTAACGTTAAGGAAAAAACAATATAAGCATTCTGGAAGAAGAAACAATCACGGACAAGGGAAAATTCAGGCTGGTCTGAGACTTCCACATAGTTCATTTAAGAATAGGAAACACTGAGCACTTTGGAGTTATAAGGAGACTAACAATAACTTATTTCTAGTCTGTTTACACAGTTTTCATGTGTAAAGATGATAGGAAAAGATTTCTGTATACAAATGAGAAACAGATGGAACAGCAACCTGAGGGAGAGAATTAAAAAAATCATTTTTTTTGTTCCTGAACGATCATGTATATATTATCTATATAAAATATAAGCAATATAATAAAAGATTGATATACTCTATTCAATAAATAAACAAATATACTAAAAGGTATAATCTGAAAAGAGAGAATATTCTTTCTTTTCTAATGATCCCTGAAGCATTTTGCTTATATGTGATCATATGTTAGCCAAAGAGAAACACTCATTCAATTCCAAACAGGAAAAGAACTTCAGGTCATCTTTTCAAACCACAATCAAAGTGAAAAATAATTGTCAAAATTAGAGACAAAAAAAAAACCCCAAGCATAAAGAATGCTTGTGTAAAAGGAATGGAAAAACACAATTGCATAGTATTTATAAAATAATGATAACATGATCTCATATAATTTTCCTGAAAATAAAAAATAAAAATAATGAAAATAAAAATAAGTTATGGAAAAAAAAAACCACAGTGAACCCAAAGAACACAGAACAAAAAATTGATGATGATGGAAGCAAAAATAAACCAATTAGAGAACAGATAAACTATAGGATTTTCAATGACATTATTGGGAGAAGAAATCGAATCACTGACTTGCCCATTCATGAGAAAAGGAGAATATGCAGTAGAAACATAAAAATACTAGAAATGAGAAAGGAAAAATAACAAAATTAGACAAAATTAAACAACTTCAAGATAATATTTAGCTATTTTACTCAGTTCTGTTAATAAATTGAGAAACTAGATTGATGTCATATTAAAACTAAAACTTCTAAAATGGATTCAAGAAGGAAAAGAAAACATGAAACAGAAAAATTGAAATAACAAGGCATTTAAAAACTCACAATGTTTTCAGGGAGCTAGACTTAAAAAATTACCAGGTACAGATGATCGCATGATTGAAGTCTATCAAAACAGAGAAGATCTGATTTTCATGTCAAATCAATGGTTCTAGTAAAAAACGCAAAAAAAAAAAAAATTAAGACTGCTTACCATTTCTTTCTGTGAAACCATATGACTTAAACATAAACCTTGAAAAGCACAACAAAAATCTAAAACATAAATAAAGCATTAATTATAAAAAATAATACAGCATGATTCCAGTAGGCAGCTGGACTTATTCCAAGAGGTGCTAATATGGTTTGATATTAGGAAATCTATTAGTATAATTCACTACAATTATTGGTAATGGATATAAACCATATAATTATTTTGATAGTTGGGCAAGTCTTTTGATATAATTCCATCTATTTTCCTGATTAAAAACTTTTAATAATTTGGAGTAGATATTTTCTTAAAACATGATATATAACTATAACTATACACACACACAGAGGGAGCAATTGAGTTCATATATATATGATTCTCAAATGTTCCATGATGAAACATTGTTAGAAATGAGAAAAAATGCTTACCCTCTCACCATTATTTTTCACATTATCTTGTAGATAGTAGCCAATGGAAATAATGAAGCAAGACAAGGAAAAAAGGGGGAAAAATGTTTAAAAGGAGAGCCGCAATTTTAATTTTGTGGGTTATGTTTGAAAAAAGAATAAACCTGTCCAAGACTGAGTCTTTGCAGACTGGCATCCTACAAAGCTTTATGGAAGGGAGCATAGCCGAAGTGCTGGCCACAGGTTGTGTAACATTGTCAGCCGCAGTTGCAGAGTTTGAACTCCAATCCCTTCATCCCACCAGGAAAGGAGCTGGGGTTTCCTTAAACATGTGAGTTAAAACACTTTCAGCTTGAGGACCAAGGTTCCTCTCCCAGAATCTGAGGTCTGGCCCTACTATTTCCCTGTGCTCTGCCCTGGGATGCAAATAGCAACAGGAGATCTACACATCTGATATTCCGGGCATCTCTCTAATCCCTTCATTAAAAGTTATACCAGCAGTTCTGAGGATTCTCAGGAGAGTCAACTAAAAATAAAAGTGTTATAGATAAGAGTAGAACTTAATAAGATTTAAAATTATTATTAAAAAATAGTAGCTTTTCCATAAACAAACAACAGAAATAGAATAAAAGTCAACATTCAGTCAATAATATAAATATTCAGCCTGTGAAAACTAAGGATGGACAAAGTCAGCAAGATGTAGATGCTGATTATCCCTGAGAATTGTCCAAGCCATAGGAATCGACCTTCATCTAGCTGATGTCAACCACAAATGCCAGCAGGACAAGCAGCAGCTGAATGGGCAAGAAACATTTAACCTGACCAGAGGAGCTAGACAACCTAAAGCTAGATCATCTTGACTCTTCCCTACACTGTGATGCTATAAATGCCATGCCCTTCTCTCTCTCTCACCCTTATACCACAAAGGCCATTTAGGATATACGGGGGAGAATAGAAGACAGAGATCTGATTAAACGAATGGGTGTTATTTTTCCCTAAGGGAGACTGAACACAGAACATGAACTAAGCGATGTTCAAGAGTGCCAAAACCGAAGGAATTGTTTAAATTATGGGATGATTCTAACCTGTACACTAGATTGGACATTATCGTTTGATTTTTTTCCCTGCAAATCGAATGTTTGGGGAGCATGAGAAACACCAGATTCACTGTATAAAACCAATAAGTTTACATTTTCTCTGAACTTCTGGATTATAGAGTAAGTTAAGCATGTTTTTTTTTACCTGATATAGATTTTTTTTTAAAAAAAGGAACAGACAAAATATGAAGGAAAAAATAAATGCCAAAATGTTAACATGATTTTCTTAATTAAATCATGGGTTAAGATTTCAAGGACCTTTAGCTTCTTATTTTTCACATATCTTCTTTTCTATTTTACAATGTGTATTATTCTCTCCATTATAAAAAGTAAACCTGGAACAGAAAAGAAAGTTAAATTAGAACAGAAAAAAGAAAATAGGACAATAACAGGTAAGGGTTTTTAAGAAATTATGTGTGCCAAGTAGTATGCTAAACCCTTATGTATTAACTCCTTATTAAACTCTCTCATCAACTCCATGAGTTAAATACTGTTGCTGTCCCCATTTTACAGAATTGAAGCTTGGAAAAACTAACTTGACAGAGATCACCAAGTTATATATTGGAGACTAGGCTCAAAGCCAGCCAGCCAGTCCAACTCCAGAGCATCTAAGTTTAACTAACACACTTTACTACCCCTTTCTGATATACCATAGAGCTCCTATTTTTGGACTGAACCTACCTCTGGTATATTCCTTTTCTCTCCTCATTTTCTATAGTCAAAACCAGAATAAGGAGAAACTTGGGAATTATTATCATAGACTGGGTCAGAGTTTCTGCTTGTCTCTTTTAAGCTCTTTTTTTTTTTTTTTTTTTTGCCATGAAATACATTCTGTGGCAATTATCTGTGGATGGATTTGAGAAGAATGGAGAACCTAAGGACATTTTTTGTTTTTGGTATTGTGTGTGTGGTTTTGTGTGTGTGTGCGTGTGTGTATGTGTTGTTTTTTTCTACCAAATAGCATTGCTAGAATTTCATAAGATTATAAAATATCAGACCCAGAAGAAACATAAGATACCATCTAGTCTGCCACCCTGAGTCTCTTTAAATCATGTTGAAGTTTGTCTAACAGTGCCTAGAACAGTGTAAGTCACATAGTAGAACTCTGTTTAGTGTAATAATATAACACTGCTGTCCAAATCAGTAACTCCTGCTCTATTTTATTGATACTTTTTTGTCACAGATCTTTCTGGCTTCTGTTTCCTGTCAATGCTTTATTTAATCTGTTCCTTTTATTGAACACCTATACTGTAATCATTTAAGAGACTCAATATCCACCTTCAAAACCTTATAATTTAGTAGTAAATGTAAGATCCATAAATACTCTTAAGGCAGAATGTATTGCTGTGAATGCCCACTAAAAATGTAGTGATGGTGTTGGAAGAGGTCCTTTTGGTTGGAAAATAAAGGGAGCTTCATGAAGAAAATAACATTTAAATTGCACGTGTAAGCCACCTGCAAGTGGGTGAGCCGCCAGGGCCTGCGAGCCATGCAGCAACATGATGTCGTAACAGGAGAGTGACACAAGGGAGAGCCAAGATGAGATGCACCTGTTTGTTTTGTAAGTTCACGATATTTGCTGAACACTTATAGTTATGTATGTTCATGTATGAATGAAATACTTCAATAAATTGTTTAAAAATAATAAATAAATAAATAAATTGCACCTTTAAAGATGGGTAGGATTTCAACTAGAGGAAATGAGAGGGGTTATTCTGAGTGGAAAATCCATAGGGGCAAGAGGACAGAGATGCGGAAATAAAACATTCTCAGAGATTTCTGAGTAATCTAGGTGGGTTATAAGGAAGTTAGGCAAGTAGAGTGAGAGAAGGCTAAAACCTTAGATTAGATCCCATCTGAATATCCACAAATGTCCAAAGGGGGAGTTAGCAAACAAGAAGTCATTTAAATATTTTGATAATGTCAGTGTTACCAATAGCGATGCAATCTAATGACCATACATTGTTTTTATCAACGAGAATAGAGGCTGGATGTGTTAAAAATCAACCAGAAAGTTAATGTAATAGCTCAGGGGAGGATTAGAAAGAGAAATGCATTCCTAGAAACAGAAACAGGGTGGGTAGGAGCTAGCATCATGTTAAGAAAATAGTTGTGAGACTTGTGACAGATGGGAAAAAGGAAAGAAAAGGATAATATTCTTAGTGTGGGTACTGGAAAGATGGTTACGATTATAGAAAAAAGGAAAGAAATTCGAGATCTGGAACTGGCCTGAGAAGGAGAGAATTATTCTTTTATACTTTTTCAAGAAGAATTTGAAATGCCAGTGTTACTTCAAGATAGATATAAATATGAACGATACTTCAAGATAGATATAATGGGAATATCCTATTTATAATGTACTTTTATTAATATAATAATTAGGAAGAGAGATTATCATAGCAACTATAAATTTTGGAGTCATTCACATTCTAATGATAAAGTACTGAAATGTTCAGGCTACCAAAGAGAAAAGATTATGGCAAAGCCCCAAAATGTGTATATCTATCAGAGGCGTTATGCCACACTGAGGGATGTGTATGTGGGAGGGCTGGGGGGGTGTGGCATATGGATACTCCTGGAATCTCTGTGTAACATTTATGTAATCAATGTATCCTAAAAAAATATATATAGATATATAAAAAATAAATAAAAAATTAAAAAGCAAAAAAAAAAAACAAAATGAAAAAAAAAACAAAGAGAAAAGATTTAGAGAGGGAAAGAAAGCTGTGGACAAAACCTTGAGCAATGCCACCTACTTTTCTGTGACAGAAGGATTAGGAACAAGCAGGAAAGAAGACAGAAAAGAAATGATAAGAGGAGACTGGGAAAGAACATGAGGACTAATCCAGATTCACAGTTGAGTAAG
>PVKH010023399.1:0-13864 GCA_004027955.1 Chaetophractus vellerosus
GCCTGGATAGCCCAGTGGATAGGGTGCCGGCATACCACATGAGAGGCCCTGGGTTCGATTCCCGGGGACCTCTCCTAGCGGGCAGACCGCCTTGAGAATGGCAAGCCGCCATGGGCGGGCCAGAGCCGCCGTGGGCAGGGCAAAAAGCTGCCACGGACAGGGCAGGTCGCCCGCGATTGGAGTGCAGCCAGCCACCCGCGAACTGAGAACCGGCCGTGAATGGAAACAGAAGCCGCCCACAAGTGGGGAAAGCCGCGCCTGCGCAGTGACCAGTCTCGGCGCATCGCCACAGCGGGGGGGAGGGGAGATATGTAATAAAAATAAATAAATCTAAAAAAAAAAAACCACACACAAAAAAACCCTGAGAACTGTTCAAGACAAAGAGCGATCATGCCTAATGTAAATTACAGACATTGGTTAATATTAATGAATCACTACTGGTTGATCAATTGTAACAAATTACATTAATGAAAGATGTTAATAATAGAAAAAACTGGGTGTATGTGTGTATGGGGGGCTACATGGGAATTCTCTGTACTTTCAGCACAATTTTTCTGTAAACCTGAAACTGCTCTAAAAATAAAATCTATTATATTTTTTAAAACGCAGGCAAAAACACAAACAAAAAAACATAATGGCTTTAGAGCAGCGATTGGCAAACACGTTTTTAAAGGGTCACAGAGGAAATATTTTAAGTTTCTGTTCCAACTATTCAAACTGTGCCATTGCAGCTTAAAAAGAAAAGAATTAGAGCGACTGTGATACACCCCCTTTTTTTTTTAAACAAAAATAGGCAGTGGGCCAATTGGGCTGCAGGCTGTACTTTGCAGACACCTGTTTTAGAGCCACACAGACCTCAACTATTTCACCTCTCCCAACCTTAGTTTACTTTTCTGTTAAATGATGAGTGCCAACTTCTGGCTCCACACTAATCTGGGTTAGGGTAAACAGAGTGATAGGTGGGGTGAGCCCTGAGGGTTCAGGTGCCTGAGCTGCCATCCATGGGCAAAGCTGTGTGTGTGGGTAGCCTGACATGGCACTCTGACAGTAGTTGTTGTCAGCTTGCTATGAATCAGTCTTGTACCAGCGCCTTGCTACTGGAATCCCCAGTAGTAAAGTGAAACACTCCAGCACAGGTAACAGCTACACAGAACTTCAGTTTAAGAAAAGCCCTCCTAAGATTCCTTATAAGGCCACTGCACTTGTCACTGTGCTGTTTCTCACTGGTGCCTTTCTCACTATCATAAGCTCTCTGCTGCTGGCAGGCTACATCAGCAAAGAGGGGGCAGACCAGGACATTTCCCTCCTGATCACTGGCAGCCTGGTGTTTCTGCCAGGTTTTAATCACCTGCACATCACTTACTATGCATCCAAAGGCTAATGGCATTTCTCCTACAATGGCATTCCAGACTTTCATGACTAGTATCCTCCTCAGCGCAGAGGAGAAGAGTCTCAGATGGAACTGAGCTCAGCTTTAAGACACTGGGCAAAAAGTAGGACTAAGGGATAAGGAAATCTGCAGTTTGTAGATGTTTAACAGAACTATGGCCAGATTTGATGGGTCCACTCCAAAGATGTTAAATCAGTTTACAATTAGCTAACTAGTATATACTCTATTTTTTTCATCTCCTGGCCCTAGCAAAAGCTCTTGACAAGTTTTTCCACATGAATATATATCATGGAAGAAAATCAATGTTAACGATATGGGGAAGCAGGAAGTTATTGTGTAATGGAATTGTTGCCACCACCACTCTTTTTAGAGCTGAATATTCCTTTTAAATAGTCCTCATTGTGAATTTGTTCTTGTGACACATGGAAAACCACAGTGTATCTTATTTCTTAGGGGGAAAAAAAAAGATTCACAGGCCACGCTGTGAAGATGAAATATACAGGTAAAACACATATTAGAATGCCTAGCATACCAAGAGTGCAATAATTGATAATTATCATTATTAGTGAAATAAGTTTGCACCATAGCTCAAAAAATTCTGCCATCTCATTGTCGGCATCATTACCAGGATACGTATTTTGTAAGATGAGAAGCACAGGAATATGCTCAAGAAAGTTTATTTCTCTTTCCCTCTTCACTTGGAGAATGACATTCCCCCTCTCCTCTCCCAGGCCGTTTAATTAAAATGAGATTCATTGAAGAATAGTTGTTAAGATGCTAGTGAGTATCAATTAATGGCACTGCACCTGTGCCTAAATCTTTTGATAAGTTGAGAATGAAAAAGGTATTCTACCATGAGTTATGTGCACTTTAAATAAAATTGTTTCAAACAAAATTGGTGTATGAGACTCCCAACCATTCTTAACATACTAAATATAATAAATGATTTTCAATAATATATAAGTAAATTATTAATGTAAAACTTTTAGTAATTTAGGTGGGTAGTTCAGAAGTTAGGCAGGTACATGGGAAGGTACATGGACAGGTAGGAAAATTTTAAATAAATTTTCTCTAAGAAATGGTACTCTGAGATATTTACCAAACCATGCAGATGCAGATTAAATTAGAAGGCATTTCACTGTTAAAATGTTCTAAGGGAATAAATGAACAATTTTCTTATTAATGAAGCATGGTTCAAAATGAAACTGTTATATGGGTACAAAGTATGCCGCTTACAGCATCCTGTGACACTTTATAAACCAATCATTGAGTGGGCAAAATGCTCTTAACAGATGGGCTAAAATTCAGGACATGCCAAAAGATCAGCGTGTGCAATAAGCTGGAATCCTGGGTAGATGTCTCTCCAAGTCAAAACAGTCTATGCAGAGTCACTCATTAATTGTTAGGAGAGCCATATTATTTAAGAATTTGCCTTAAATTGCCCCCAGCAACTTTGGATTGACATTCTAGAGTAAAAAACAACCTTATATATTAAATCACCTGCCAAACATTAGTGGTGAACAGCAGGTTCTGTGGCAAAGCTGTGAGGTAGTCTGTGGAGCTATTTCCCTAAACTAAGGGGCAAACCGTTCTTGACCTCTGCTCCACAGATAGAATCATCCTCAAAAGCAAAATGTCATGGGAATCCCAAATCAGTATGAAAGACAAACATAACCTATCAAGGAGCTGAAAAGTAAGTAGGGATGACCATGAAGTAAACAAATACAAGAGAGCAAATAGCATTGTCATGATCTGTCTTGAGCTCAGGGCTCAGTCATGCTGTCAGTTCTTACTGAACTTTGTTCAGGGCCAAGAATGCAGCTGGTCCCAAGACCATGGGCAATTATCGGGGTCAGAGCAAGTCTAGTGGTTCCAAAAGCCAATACAGGCCCCTCAGAGAAAACCCATGAGGAAAACTCAAGAATTTTTTCATCCTATTTAAACACTGGTAGGAGTGGGGGCAGGCAGGATGGCAGTTAGGTAAGGCATGCCACACAGTTTTGAATCCCTAGGCTGCCAATCATGAGAAAGCTCTCCACACACTAGTGGCCTGCTGCGGTGCTCTGCCTATAGCTGTATCAGCTTATTATGATGCCTTCTCATACCAACCTGGCTGCTGGAATCCGCAATAGTAAAGTGAAATACTCAAGGCTCTCCAGCACAGACGATGGCTACATTGACCTTCAGGGAGGAACTAACTGCTGAAGCCAGCAGACTGTGGGAAACTTCCTTCTTTCCTGATGTCATGAGATCCAATTTCTTAAAGTTTAAGAAAAGCCCTCCTAAGATTCCTTATAAGGCCACTGCACTTGCCACCATGTTCCTTTTGACTGGCACCTCAGCAAAGTGAGGGGCAGGCCAGACCTGTCCCATCTTGATCAGTGGCATTCTGGTGTTCCTGCTGGGTTTTCATTTATATAGTCCTCATTGTCCAATTGTTCTTGTGACAAATGGAAAAATGCAGTACATGTAATTTCTTATTACTAAGCAATTTATTTTGAAAATCTAAGTATCTCATCTCCTACACTTACCTCTAACTTTGTATTCTAGGGAAGACCTTGGTAAAAGTAAATATTAATGTGGGTGCATCTATATTTACTTGCTTTCTTATTGACAGCAACCAGGAAATTTTAAAGCCTTAGCAGGTTTTCAAAATGTAAACACTTTATCCCTTCACCAATCCTCAGTCAGTTCTGATACGGTTCACAGATAGCACATGATTTGGGTCATTCTCTCCTTTTATAGATCAAGATGTTCTTTACAACTCATTGTTAGCACCTTGTATTATTATGGCATTCTGCTGAAGATGGAAAGACTGGGCATAGATCACTAGGAGACTAGACTGGCTTAGAGTGATTCTGTTTCCTAGCTTACAAAAAGTTTCTTGCAGTCAAAAGCAATTAAAATTGCAAAATTAAAAAAAAAAAAAGGTAGGTGTGAGAGATTCAGCACAGTCAAGCAGTCAAAGGCAAAAATACCAGTGTCTGATGAAAACTGTCAAGCTGCTAAGAAATCGTTATTAAATGCAACCCTCAGTAATCTGGGAACAGAAAAACCAGCAACACAGGAAAGCACAGAAATACTTAAGCTAAGCTCCTTGCTAAACAATACATTCACTAAGTGTAATTCATATTGTAATTTACCCTTTAAAATTGTGGCCTATCAAGAATTGACCACATTTGGCACATCTGAGCTAGTATATACCACAGAAGGCTAAAAGGCAACTGAAAAACATCTGTGTGAATGAAATAAGGAAAACATTAGGCCACATAATACTCACCTCAGGAAAGTAAAGACTATAAACAGGATGTGTTATCTTTGACTTGGTTTCCAAAAGAGCTCTCTCCTTTCGCTGTATACTTTGCTGTAATTCTTGCCATTCCTAGTAAAGAAAAAACTATTTGTCCACCAAGTACATTCATTCTTATCTACTTAATGCCATGCCATGCTCTCTAAACCTTCACTAACTTAATAAATTATTCCTCAAGACACTCTCCCTGTCCTTAATGTGTATTTTTTTGCACAGAGGGCAATAGAGTGACCCAGTTTTTATTGCTGGGGGTCTTTTTTTTCTCTTTAAAGAGCAAAATAATTAATTTTAATAAACCACACAATTGCATGGCACATCCAAAGTTTTCTGCTTAAGGAAAAAAATGTAATCATTCAGCAGTAAGTTTACGTGGGATCTCCTTAGGCTTCAACCTTAATACACTGCTAGGAGGTTCACATTTATTTCTTCTCCTTAGCATATTTTTAAGAACTCCAACATAACTCATTTCTCAAAGTATTCATTTTTTGCTGTCTAACATGCATTATCTGGAAGCATAAAGTTACATTATACAAATATTTTGCATTTTAAAAACAAGCACTTTTGCCACTTCTGCAACACTGCACTTCACAAACTGGTGCAACAAAAGCAGAATTTTACCGCACTAAATGTGATTCATTATACCACGACCATCTGCAGAACCCAAGAGTTTTTTCCTCAGTACCTCTGGGCAGTGACTGTACCATGATTTCACAGAAAGAATGTTAATTTCACTCATGAATAGCAGTACCATCAGTAATACTGAAATGAATGCAGATGTTACATAAAATATGAACTTCTCCAGGAATAACTTAAGTATTTAGGCAATTCTGTTTTCTTCGTTGTATTATCCATTGGGAAGAAAATTCCTGTTTGATTGCTCTTACAGAACTTATGAGAAACCAGATTAGGTAGATAACTGGTTGACATTTAAGAAATTGTATTGCTATCTACAACAGGGGAAGAGTTTCTGAAAAATATTCTTTAGAACTGTATTCATCAATACCACCTCATTGGTCCAGTACATTCACTCATGGGCAAAGCACTAATGTTTTTGACAAAACATTAAAGCTTCCATAAAAGTTAAATTAGGAAAAAATATATGAATGTAAGACAACCACAAAATGAAGTATGAAGACATGACATTTTTGTCTTTAAGAGTGAGTCCTTGAAAATATATGTGGCCACTGCAGAGATGATTTTAATCACAAGACAGCAGATGAATATGTAAGTAACTCTCCATGGTCCGTTTGTGTCCAGAGTCATTTGTGGCGCTGAATGGTTTTCCTTTTCCTTCGTTTGAAAAAACAGCAGCACATGTTCAACACTTTCTGGCAGCTGGTTTCATCCAGCACTTCTACTTCTGTAGGGACTGTGATGGGTGCATTTGAACATCCTGCAGTTGGATCATCTGTGTTTAATTCCCCATTTGTAGAACTTACAACCTGGTTTTTGGATTGTTGCATCTTATCTCTGTGTTGATGTGCTTCTGTCTGATGACAGAGCAGGATCTTGCTGAACTGCACCCACTGGAGTAGGCAACTGTTTAGCAATCCAGTCATATTCGTAATCAAACATATATCCTTTTCTATCAAACAAATCAGTAAAAAATCTCTTAGGCAGTCACAGTCTGGTTTTTCAAAAAAATCTAACCTTCTTACATAATGAAGATATGTTGCCATTTCTTCTGGAAAATTTTCACATAGTACTTCTATTGGTGTAGCTCGTTTTTTATCTCCAATTTTCTAATACCTCTCTTTTAATGTGTCAGCCTTTAAGCCTTGCCAAGGAAGACTTCCTCTGAGAAAATACATGAATATGTGACCTAAAGCTTCTAAATCACCCCTTCTACTTTGTTCCTTTCCTAAATGTGTGTTTATGCGCATAAATTTAGCTGTTCCTGTGAAGCTCTTGTGTTCCCTGTATGGTATGTGTTTCTTTGTCTCTGAATGAATATATTCCTTGGCCAAACCAAAGTCTATAATGTAAATAACTTGCTGGGTTTTGTTTCCTGGTCATCCTATTAAGAAGTTCTCAGGTTTTACATCTCTGTATATCAAATTCTTTGAATGAACATATTCCATATGAGAAATTAGCTGGATAGCTATCATGAAAACTGTTTTTAGAGAAAATGTTCTGTCACACAAGTCAAACAAGTCTTCCAGACTAGGTCCCAGCAGTTCTAGCAACACAGCATTGTATTTACCACAAGGGCCAAAATAGTAAACTTGAGGTATACCATCTCCAGATTCTAATTGCTTGTAGAATCTATATTCCAAATATAGCTGTGGTGCTCTGGACTTCATGGGTTCCAGCTTAATTGCCATATATTCATTTGTGTATAAAATTTTCCCTAATTGTAATTCTCTGAAATTGCCACATCCAATTTTTTTTCCAACTCTAAAGTTAGGTCCAACCATTGAAACTCCAGAGGATGATGACCCAGTTCCTCCACCGTTGAGCCCCGATCAACCACCAGGTCGTGCCATTCTATCATCTGATTTGTCCCTGTCTTTCTTTTTATTTTCCATATCAAGTTTGCGGTACTCCACTTTGAATTCTTTAATCAAGGCAAGTATACTGAAATAGGGTATTGTGAGTATAGGTACAGCCCTAGGTAACTATACCAGGTGGGTAACGTTAACATTCAAATTGCAGTAAGTAGTCAATTAACTGGTTCATGTTCATCCCATTCGTAAAAATGATTTTTTTTCTCAGTTGTCTTTTCAGCAAAACATGTGTTCAAAATTATCTCTTCAGTGATGTAAGCTGATATTGATAGAGAGCTCAGAGGCACAACAGCGAGCAGGATCGGTGCTGGCGCCAAGCGGCGGGCCAGGTCTTCAGTCAGCAGGGGCGGGGGCAGTGGCTACCACCCGCGGCCAGAGGAGGAACCGAGCCACGCAGGGAGCGAGCGAGGTAACGAGCAAGGGAGGTAACGCAGCTCGACTCTCGGACTCAATGCCTTCACTGCTGCCGGTGCCTCCCACCGCAGCCCGTCTGGGCCGCTGCTGTAGCCACCGATGCAGCCAGGAATGAATGCACAGCGGCGCCTCGCTTATCCGGAGGTCAAACATCCTTCTGCCTCGGGCATCCGGATGGGCGCCCCATCCAGAAGTTGTCCTTAATGTTTTATGTACCCCATGAGACAAGGTGGAAGTCTCTCTCTATATATATATTAGCTTTATCCTTAACCACGGTTTTGACATTAGGGTGAATAGTAATGTTCCATGAACTGGAACCTATGAGAGACTCTTTTAAGTAACTGCTGCCTATTTCACAATCCACCCTTCTTACTCTTATTTCCAGGTAAATCCCCAACACTAAAAAATCCCTTAAGAGACCAAACTGACTTCATCTCTGATCCAGACCCTGCACTATCTAGCAATTTAAGAAAATCAGGATTTCCAATCCTTGTTAGAAACAATCTTTCTTTACAATCCTGATCATCATCCCTTGAAAATATCCCTTACAAAGTAGTATATTAAGAACTCGTATAAAATATAGTTATTATTTAAGACAAGCAAATAAGCAAGCAAACAAACAAGCAACAACAAAACCAAAAACAAACATCAGAGGCATTATTCAATTACTTAAAGTCATAACATATGTCTTACTGCTTCATCATCTTTGTTTTGTTTTTCATCCTGCTCTCTATCAGAGTCTCTCTCACTACCATCATCTTTTTCACTTTGGGACTCTCTATTGGTTTCTTCTTCTTCAGAATCACTGCCTTTGTCAGACACTTCTTCTTCTTCTTCCTTTACTGCAGCTTCCTAAAAGGAAAAAGCAACCACAAAAAGTTCTTAATATCTCAATGAGTACATATCATTCTTGGTCCCTGAAGCTAACTTACTGTCATTATAACTAATTGGCTCAAGGTTACACTTTCACTATTTATACTTAATTTCTAAAAATTATAAACAGTGTTATTTATAAAAATGTGGAAGTCAGACTGAAGATGTTTGGCATGTGGCTTATTTGTCTATTGTTAATTATTTTATTCATTCTTCATTTCTAAAATAAAAATGTTTTATTTCTATTTGAAAAGTACTCTACCACAATAGATGGCTATTCATTCAAAAACATCAATTACACAAGATAATTTATTTGAGGGGGGAGGAAATGGGAAGTTTATAGAAAAGTACTGCTGTGGGAGTTTAATATCATTATCGATAACTAATAAGAGTATAATGTAATAAGGAAAGCTGATATACCAGGGCAAAATACTTACTAGTCCATCTTAAGAAGCAAGAAAAAGAACAGCAAATTAAATGCAAAGAGAGTAGAAGAAGTAAATAATAAAGACCAGAAATCAATGAAAGAGAAAGCAGATATACCAAAGGGTAACTCAAACAAAGCCAAAAGTTGGTTCTTTGAAAAATTTAAAAAAATGATAAACCCCTGGGCAAGACTGCTCAAGAAAAAAAAAGTTAAGAATATAAATTACCAATATTAGGAATAAAAAAGAACACTACAGATCTGACAGACATTAAAAATAAGGATAGATATTATAAATAAATTTACGCCAATAAATTTGATAACTTTAAGGAAAATTCCCTGGAAAGCACAATTTACCAAAATCAATACAAGAAAAAAGTAGAAAGTGTGAATAATCCTATATGTTAAAGAAACAGAATCCATAATTAAAATCCTATTTAAAAACTCCAGACCCAGATGACTTCCCTCCCACCTGCCACATGGAAGGTCCCGGGTTTGGTTCCCAGTGCTTCCTAAGATGATGAGCCAAGACAGCAAGCTGACCCTGACCCAACAGGCTGGCACAACAAGGTGACACAACAAGATGACACAACAAGGAGACAAAAGTAAACACAATGAGAGACACAACAAAGCAGGGAGCAGAGGTGGCTCAAGTGACTGAGTGCCTCTCTCCCACATGGCAGGTCCCAGGTTCAGTCCCCAGTGCCTCCTAAAGAGAAGACGAGCAGACAGAGAGAGCACACAACAAATAGACACAGAGAGCAGACAGTGAGCACAAACAACGGGGGGTGGGGGAAATGGATGAATAAATAAAATAAATCTTAAAAAAAAATAAAAGAAAGAAAGAAATCCAAACAAACCCAAACTCTTTTAAGAAAAAAAAAGAGAAAGAACACTTCCTAACTTGTTTAATGAGGCCAGCACAAACCTGACACAAAACCTGACAAGGATATTAAAAGAAAGAATGATGAGCCAATATTCTCTCATAAAAATAGACATGGGATTCCAAACAAAATATTATCAAATCCTGATAAATATAGATACTACATTATGACAAATGAGATTTGCTCAAGAAATTCAAGGATAGTTTAAAATTTTTAAATCAACCACTTTAACAGAAAGGAGAAAAACCACATAGTCATCACAATTGATGCAGAAAAAGCATTTCATAAAATTCAATGCCTACTCATGATAAAAATTTTCAGCAAACTGGGGATAGAAAGGAACTTCCTTAACCTGATAAAGAATACCTACAAAAACCCTACTGCTAACATCACATGGTGGTGAAAAAATGTTTGCTTTCTTCCTGAGGTTAAGAAGACAAGGATGCCCACCAGCATCACTTCTAAGCAACATTATACCAGACGTTCTAACCAGTACAGCAAAGCAGAAAGGAAGAAAGAGTATAAAGATTGACAAGGGGGAAAAAACACTCTATTCACAGATAGCATGATTGCATATATTGCATATATTTTAAAAATCTTTTAAAAATCTACAAATGATTAGAATTATAATCAATTTATCAAGACTCCTTGATACAAGGCCAATGTTTAGAAAGGAGCTGTATTTCTATACATCAGTAAACACTGAAGAATGAACTGTTTTTAATGCCATTTATAATAGCACCAGAAAGTGTCAATACCTAGGAATAAATCTAATGAAAGATATATATGCCATACCTCTACCACTGGAAATTACAAAACCCTGCTGAGAGAAATTAAAAGATCAAATTAATGAAGATAAACCGGGACTATGAATAGAGTCAATATTAGTAACATGTTAATTCTTCTCATATCGAACCACAGATCCAATGCAATACCAATCTAATTTCCGCAGCTTTTTTTTTTTTGATGAAAATTGTCAAGCTTATTCTAAACTTTATTGGGAAATGCAAAGGACCTAAAAGAGTCAAAACCATTTTAAAGAAAATACAAGGTAAAGGACTTATACTACCATATTTCAAGACTTAACATAAAGTTACAATAATTAAGATAATGTGGTATTGGTACAAGAATAGACAAAGACATCAATGGAATGGACTAGTCTATAAACAGACGGGCACATATATAGTCATGGTCATTTGATTTACAGTAAAATGCACCACTGCAAATCAGTTAAAAAAGATGATCTTTTCAACAGATGGTGATAGAATAAATGGCCCACATCCCTTACCTCACACCATTCACAAAAATTAATTCAAGATGGATCAAAGAGCTAAATACAACAAGTAAAACAAAACAATGTTCCTAGAAGAAAACAGAAAAATATCTTCATGTCCTTGGAGTAGACAGAGATGTCTTAAAAAGGACATAAAAATCACTCACCATAAGAGAAAAGACTGATTGATGAAACAGACTTCATTAAAATTAAGAACCATCAAAAACTACTACTATGACAGTAAAAAAGTAGACTCCTGCCCAGAATATACAAAGGACTCTCATAAATCAGTTAAGATAATGACAACCCAACAGAAAAAAAGGATATCCAAATAACCAATAGGCATATGAAAAGGTGCTCAACATCACTAGTTACCAGGGAAAAAAGAAAACCACCAAAATATCATAACAGATCCACCATAAATACTAAAATAAAAAGGACTGATGAAACCAAGTGTTGGTGAGGATGTGGAACAAAGGGAGCCTCATATTTTGCTTGTAACGATACAAAATGGTACAACTTTAGAAAACCGGCTCTTGCAACAAAGTTAAACATAAAGCTACGACACAATCCAGTAAATCCACTGCTAGGTACATACCGAAGAAAAATAAATGCAAATGTCCACAAAATGACATATATAATAATCTTAACACCTTTATTCACAATAGGCAAAAACTAGAAACAACTCAAATGTCCACCAACTGCAGAACATAAATTATGGCATATTCACACAATGAAATTCTATACATGCACACGCACACACAGAGATTGGACTACTGCTACACAATACAGATTAATATCACAAACATAATATTGAGCAAAAGCAGTCAGACAGTTCAAACTATTCCATTTATACAAAGCTTAAGATTAGGCAAAAACTAACCTATGGTGATTACAGTTAGAAGAATGTGGGAGGAGGGTTGGGGAGGTGGAGAGGAGTTATTGAATGGGAAAGGGCCCAAGGAGGCTTTCTGGGGTGCTGGTAATGTTTTATATTAGGTATTATGGGAACATATATATGTAAAACTCCAGGAGCTATACACATAAAATTTGAACATTTTAGTATATGTATGTTGATCCTCAATAAAAATAACGATGATGATGATAAACTTACACTCCCAACGACTCCATTTGCCTGCTTTTGTTTTTGTTTTGACTGTGATAATGGCACGGTTGTAGGCTTTTTTTTTAATGGTTTCTTTTTTTTTGATTTAGCAGTTTTCTTAGGTCCTTTACTCTTCTGTTGCCATCCTCCTTTTGCCCTGTTCTTGTTAGTATCACCCTGCTGTAAACCAAAACACACATATTCATTCCGAAGTTATAGCAAAAGTTCATTTGGAAGTCATAAGTAATTTTTAGATGGAAATGGCTAAACTGTTTTCATAAACTGAATTATTCTCCCATAGCTACATCAAACAGAGAACTAAATAAAACACTTCTTTCACTAAGAAACACAGATAAGAAATATGAAGCTTTTACCCCATCTTCTGCAGGTTGTTCCTCTGCAGCACAGATAGACTGTTCCTTCTCAAATACTTCCTAGGGATAGTAAGAAGAAAAATAAAGTCTGTCAACTTATAGTTATCTTTCAGATAAACAAAACAATCTTTCAAAACTTATTACCATAAAATTTTTTAACTGGCTACAATTACTAACTGATGAACATGTGCAAATGCAAGTCGTTACCTCCTGAAGTATCTCATGTGTCTTGAGCATATTTTGAAAAACAGAGTCTACTTAAATTTACAAATGCAATGACTTAAAATAGGCAAATCCATTATAGTAAAATTTCACTTTTATTCTAATAGTAATCAGACATGAGTATTTTAATGTTATGAAAATTAAAATAAACCATGTTATTTTCTAACATTAACTCCTCCACTAGACTAATTTTAAGAGTTTATTCATTAGCGTGATATTACTCTTTGGATATATGACTAAGAAGTGGAACAAGAAGAAAATCCACATCTGCTACGGAGATGTGGCTCAAGCAGTTGAGCACCTGCTTCCCATATGGGATAACCAGGTTTGGTTCCTGGTGGCTCCTAAAAACAAACAACAAGCAAACAAATGAAAAAACCAACTCAGGGGAGCCGATGTGCTCAGTGGTTGAGCGCCGGCTTCTCACATACAAGGTCCCAGGTTCAATACCCAGCCACGGTACTTAAAAAAAAAAAAAAAATCCACATATACTAAAGACCTATCCAGCCATCACACAATCCATTTAAAATCAGTACAGAGGGGGAGCAGGTGTGGCTCAAGCAGTTGAGCACCTGCTTCCCATATGGGATGACCAGGTTTGGTTCCTGGTGGCTCCTAAAAACAAACAACAAGCAAACAAATGAACAAACCAATTCAGAAATTACACCTATAAGACACAATTTAGGAATTCGGGGAAAAAATAAAAACCAAAATTTATACATATATATCATTATATATATTTTTTTTTTAATTTTTATTTATTTATTTATTTTTACACTGTTTGCATAGCTCAATCATTTAATAAAACCTGGCTGTCCTTTTTCTAGTTATCAGTTATATTTTTAATTTTCTAAAACTATTTTGTATCAACAAGTTCACCTATGTTTTAACTCATACATTTCAAAACTATTATTGTTTCATTTTCCTATTCATTACAATTGGATACTGTGATAGCTTCACAGCTGAAGAGGTTATGGATCACAGAAGGGTCACAATGTGGATGGGAGAGGAGCATTGGAGGGGGGTGTCAAGGTTGGGGGTGCATGGGAGGAAGTCCACCTGAACATACATAAGAGTCATACATAATT
>PVKH010023400.1:0-13858 GCA_004027955.1 Chaetophractus vellerosus
TATAGTGATGAAAGGGAAAATGTAAAAAAAAATAATATTTTTTCATTATTATATTATCCCAAATTTTTATTTTTAAAAATTCTTTGTATTTTACTTCTTATTTTTAAAACTATCATTATTCATTTTCTTTTTAATTTTATTTGGCTAGTTTATTGGCTTCATTTTTTAAGAAGTTTTGGATCACAGAAATGTTAAAACCTTGGCTGGGGAGGATCATTGGTGTGAGATGTCAGTGATGGGGGATATATATAAGCCATATGTAATGGTTTCAGAGTTTTATTTAATTGTGAATTCCAAAAATATAAATTGGATTATTCTTGTAAACTAATCTGTTCATCTGGGCATGATTAAGTTATGATAGGGGCACTAACTGGGCCCGGCCCCTCAGTGGGTGTGGTCTCAAGTATAAAGGCTAGGCAGTAGATCCGAGTTACAGAGATTTGGAGAAGGAGATTTGAGAAGCAGTTCTGATGTTGGAGTGAGCCGTTCGCCCGATAGTCTACAGCTGGCCTTGTGGAGAGACGCAAAGCATAGAAAGCCTCATGGTCTACAGCTGAACTCATGAAGGAAACAGAAGCTAAGCCCGGAGAAAAATGCAGCCCCGGGAACAGAGGAACCCGGAAGCCTGAACACTGGAGATGTCGGCAGCCATCTTACTCTGACACGTGGACTTTGGTATGGGAAGAAATTTATGCTTTGTGGCCTGGTAACTGTAAGCTTCTACCCCAAATAAATACCCTTTATAAAAACTGACCAATCTTTGGTATATTTCAAAAGGCACGCCTGTGGCTGACCAAAACACCATATACATATTTTCAAGTGAAATGGAGAACTGTCACAGTGGATGGAGATTCACACGGTAACTGAAAGAATATCAAATTCCCCTCCTGGCGAGCTCTGCCACATTCTCCAATAAATCATCAAGTTTCCCCTGAGTACAGTGGCAATGATCAATCATCAGTGAGTTGGGAGTTCATTCCAGAGGTTATGCTTATGCACATCTCAGCAGGATCTCTTTGACTGCCAAACTAGATACTACCCAAAATAGCAGGGCTCTTGAGGGCCCTGGAGACAACCAGACACTATAGTCAGTACATATAGCTCAGGAGTTTGGTGCCTTTCCAGTGTGCTGTACTTTGGAATTTATGATTCCCAGAGTGACAGAGATGGACTCAGTTGTGGTTTCCTTACATATGGTTCTTCTGTTCTTCTGTTTGAACCTTTAATTAGTACTAGAGTTGATAGGTGTACATCCAAGAGACTTAAATCTTTGGGCTGTCCATTTGCCAGCTGATCCCTGAATCTCAATGGAGTTGCAACACCTACTCTCTAGTTCTTTGGTCTCACCCAGGACAACTAATAAGGAGGGGATGATGGACCACTACCATACCAAGGAACCAAGAGTGTCTACAAATGAAAGCAAGAGAGTCCTTTCATTGGTCCTATGGGATCACAGCCCTCTCTCAATTAGAAGTGGAGTGGACATCACCATCCCAGAACCCTCAGGGTTGGGGAGATGAACTATGGACTAAAGTAGACTTACTGGTATTCTACTATAGAATTATTATGATTTAACAATGGAAGAAATCATATAGATGTGGAGACAGTGGCAACTGTAGGGTTCTGAAAGCAAGGAGAGGGAAAAACACATGTAATACAGGTGCATTTTGGGGGCTTGGGAATTGTCCTAAAATACACTGCAATGACAGATAAAGGCCTTTGCAAATATTGCCATAACCTAAAAATTCTGTGGGAAAAAGAATAAACTACAGTGTAAACTTTAACCCATGCTTAGTGGCAATGCTCTAGAATGTATTCATCAATTGCAAAGAATCTACTTTACTAATGAAGGATGTTGATAATGTGGGAAAATGTGGGAGGTGTGGGGAGTGTGGTATATGGGATTCCCTTATATTTTTTATGTGATACTTGTATAATCTAAGTACCTTTTTCAAAATTAATATGTAGAGCTTAACCTGAGAACAAAGCATTTTTACACATTTAATATTGTAGCTCTTCATTCTTTCCAAAAAATTTTCTGACAAGTTGAGCTTGATAGTAAATGTATGTTGTAAGAGATTTGCTTGGAGAAAGTTTCTAAAATCATTTTGATAACTTAAGTATGTAAGGTATATACTATGATTTTTAATTAAAGAAAAGAATCTAATTTTTCCTAAAGAGAAAATGATGAGTTATTAAGAAAGAGATAAATGTGGGACAAAACTTGAATGGATATAAAAATGCAGAAGATTAATGGAAAAGGAAATTATGGTTAAATTTGGATAAAATTTGATGGTTATATCTATACAGTTAAAGAAGCTTTAGAATAAAAATATAATGAATCAAAACTAAAATTTATGTCTCTCAATTAATATGACAAAATATCTTCAATCATTAATCTTTCTTAGGAAAAGATTGTAAAGAATTTTTCTCCTAAATAATCAGTGTTAAAAGCAAAATGTCTACATTTTACCAGAATACCTTCTTGTACTTTATATTAACTTTATCATGTCCTTAGACATATAAGAAAAAGAAATATTCTCACTGTAATGGTTTGACAGTTTTATCTAATTATGAATTCCAAAAATATAAATTGAATCATGTTTGTAAACTGACTGTTCATCTGGGCATGATTGGTTTATGATTAGGGAGTTAACTGGGCCATGTCAGGAGGGCATTGAGCCCTGCCCCTCAGTGGGTGTGGTCTCAAGTATAAAGGCAAGACAGCAGATTTGAGAAGCAGATTTTTGAGAAGCAGTTCTGATGTTGGAGAGGAGCACCCCAGGAGAAGACACGTGAGCCATTTGCCTGATAGTCTGCAGCTGGCCTTGTGCAGAGATGCAAAGTGTAGAGAGCCTCATGGTCTAGAGTTGAACTTGTGGAGGAAACAGAAGCTAAGCCTGGAGAGAAACACAGCCCCGGCAGGAGAGGAACCCAAAGGCCTGAGCCCTTGCAGACATTGGCAGCTGTCTTGCTCCAACACGTGGACTTTGGTGAGAGAAGAAACTTATCCTTTGTGGCCTGGTAACTGCAAGGTATAAATACCCTTTATAAAGACCGACCAATTTTTGGTATATATATTGTGAAGCATTCCTGTAGCTGACTAATACACTAACTTTTTAAGAACATAATGTTCAAACTTAATGTTCAAACTTTTGAGAAACCTTTGCTTTCTCAAAGTCAGACCCTAAAGAATACCTTTTTAATTCAAGCTTTTGCAAAAGATTTGTTCTTTCACCTTTTGAAAAGTGAAGTGTTAAAATAATTAAGTTAAATTGATATGGTATAAGTTGGATGGGAAGTGTTTAGAAAGTATTATAAAAATTAAAATGATTTTATAAATTCTTTTAATTAAATTTTTATATATAAAATGTTTATACAAATATTAAAAATTGTATAAAATTCCTAGATGTTTATAATATTTTCACTATTCATATTATGTCTTGATAATCATCTGCAAAGTATAAGAGTATGATGTTTTCAGCCATAGTTGTGGTTATTTTAATGGTATTATATGTCATTAAAAACAATTTTTCCTCTCAGTTGAAATGTTTTACTTTCATTCCTCTCTAAAATTACATATGGTTAACTACAGATCAGAACTTGATCTTCAGAAGAAAGACTTTAAGTAAAGAAAAACAAAACAAATATATACATTATATTCTACTTCTTAATGAACATAACACAAGTAAAAACGCAAAGAAGAAACCTCCCCCAAAGGAACCTTCTGTTGTGGTCTATTGATAACTTCAATATAAATTAATTGTCCAATGTTTTGTTTCTGGAAATAGCTTCATGTGGAAAATACTCAGAAAGGAATTAGGGCCTATATTGTAAGCTCTTGCAGCAGTCACATTTGTTTTTTAATTTTAATTGTTATTTCTAAATTTTGATATGCTTTGCTCCTGTGTGTGTAGCATGGTAAATCCCTAAAAATGTAAATATCTGTGTGACACCTGAAACCCAGATTTAAAGTACCCCACCTCTGGAACTATTGAAATAGCTGCATTAATTTAAAATGATGACTCCATGAAGCAACTGTTGAGGAAGGTAAAAAGTCAAACTTCAATTAAATATATTAAGAATTTTAATCTAGTTAAAACTAGAGTGAATACAAATACAATGTAAGAGTAATATTATCTATACTGTGGGGCTTTAATTTCCATGTGAAAGCACATAGGAGAAATTTATATTATCCCAAATCTCAAATTTCTGTGGCACATTATCTAACTTAACTTGTCTCATTAGTTTATTTGATCAAATAGCTCAACTTTATTTAATATAAAATCCAAAATAAGGAATAAGTTCTTACTATTCTTTATATTATGTTCATATAATAACTTGATACATTTCAAAATATTTTGAACATAAAATGAAAAAGTATTTTTAAAATCCCTTCAGGGACTTGGGTAATTAAGGCCTAAGAGTTACTCCTGGAAATTCTACTTGTTATGCAATGTTGACTCTACAAATAGACTTACTACCTTCCCCCTTATATGAAGTATGATTCTCAGGAGTGAGCCTCCCTAGAATTATAGAACCAATATCTACTGTTAATCAGCAATGTTTTCAGAGTGAAATCTTCATGGGAAAATAATTTAAAAAATAGATTCCAAATAGGGTTGGGAAATCATTCTAAAATTTACTTTCATGGAAGTCTCAGTCTGATATCACAAACTGGCTCAGTATGCAAGGCCTCAATCAAGAGTGATCCTGAAGTCCCTGGGTATATCTGAACACAATAGTAAAGCCACATGCTTACATAAAATCAACACCCCCTCAGTGTACTTTATCTAAAACATATGTGTGATAATATTCAATTACAAGTCCCCTAATCATAATCTTTCAACTATATTTACATATTACATTTATTTCTCAGAGACTTAGTTTCCAGATTGTTCTTTTGCTTGTAGAACAATGAAACCAAAAGAGAACAATCTCTCCAAGAACAAAACAAAATTCAAAAAATACACCCATGTAGCAGCAAAACAGTTTCATTCTTCATGCCCATATCAATGACCCTAATCAGCATAAGACAGCTAGAGAAGTCCTTGCTCCAAATTCCTCATGATAGAGGGATAGAAAAAAAAAGAGAGTAATTGCAACTGATCATAAATTAGTCTTTTTTAACCCACTAACTGGTATTTTAGGCAATTACTATTCCTCTGATATATTGCAATATAGCCTTGATATATGTTCAACTTTTAAAATAGCCTGAAGCAAATATCTGTAAATGTTGTGACTCACTGAACTGTAACTGAGCTGTTTTGTTTCTTTGATGCTGATGCTATGTTATGTAAACTACATGATATTTACCTTCTAAGTGAACAGTAACAAAACAACTTGTAGCTAGCTCCCTTTTATCCCCTTATTTAAGTTTACAAGACTGGAGTCTGATTCTCCTGCACATAGCCCTCCATATTTATTAATGATATAAAATGAATCAACCCAGAGCTAAGCCAGTTCTAATCAGTTAGTTTTTCTTACATGTGCAGTAGCCTAAATCTTAAACTTTAAGTGAATTAAACGTCATCAGTCTTCACATACTCATATTAAACACTCTCTAACCCATCATCTCAAAACATCACTTTCCAGTAATGCAGCACATGAGTCAATATGATGCCCATCTGTCATGTCCCCCAATATTGCAGTATCTTCCCCTCAACCATCACAACCTCACCTCCTTTTTTGTTAATACCCTAAGCCCTAAGCTCATCCAAATTTGAAGATGAAATTTGAGGGACTACCCTCCTGTCATTGCAGGACTAGTCTTTGTTAAATAAATCCTCTCTTCTCAAAATCCCACTGTAATTTAATTGACTCTCTGATACACATCAAGCAAGAAATCTCTTTTGTGCTACAACACTATGAATTGGCCACTTTCCTTTTTCTTACTATGTATTGCAATGTTTTCTAGAGAGCTTGATATTCTGAGTATGCTGCAACTATGGAAATGTAGTTCTCCCACTCATGTGGGATTTCAAAGGTTTGCTGTTTTGTTATTCTTGTAGTTTAGGACTGGGGCCATCAATTAGTGTTGTTTCCAAATAATTTTGCTACCAAATGGGAATAGAAAGGGTCAAGAAGGAAAAAAAATGGCACTGCCTCTTTAAGAATCCTCTGCTGCTCTTCCTTTAAATGATGGAAAAATGTCTGCCAAAAGAGCTGGCCACCCAGCAATCTGAAAAAGTTGATCAAGAGCAGTGACCAGTTATCAAATCATACACCTCTGGGTTGTGGAGGATCAGGTCATTAAAAACCACCTATGTACCAGCAAGCTGTACCAGCATCCCAGAAGTCCTCACAGTTGGCAGCCAATTGGATTGAAAAAGGAGGATGGTAGCCACTGGTGGAGGTGAAATTCACCAATATTTATGAAAAATAACCAGCCTCTTCCTCAAATCCTTTGCTGAATGCTCTACAGTGTTCTACTAAACTACAGTGTTCCAAGATAGTTGACTCAGATAGTTCCAGCCATTTCAATATCCACGGAGTTTCCTAAACAACCACCTTCCCACAATTATTCCTGGGGTGAGCCATTTACATTTCCACCAGCAACGAATGAGAGACTTCCAGTTGCTCCAAATCATGATCAGAATTTCTATTTTGGTTGTTTAAATTTTAGTCATTCTAAAAGTGATTTAATTACATCTCATTGTTGCTTTAATTTGCAATTCTCTAATCATATATGCTGTTGAGTATCTTTTCAAATGTTTATTTTCCACCCTTATCATTTCTTTGATGGTATTTCTGTTCAGCCCTTTTGTTTGTTTTTAAAATTGGTTTTAGTTTCATTATATTTGAGTTACAAGTGTTATGTGATTTTTTAAAATTTAAAACCTTTGTGATTGTGTATTTTGCAAATATTTTCTCTTTTGTTTGTCTTGTCTTTATTCTAATAGTGTCATTAGCAGAGCAGATTTTTTGTTTAATGAAGTTCCACTTATCAATTTTTTTTCATTCATGTATCTTGTGTTTAGTGTTTTATATAAGAAGCCATTGCCAAATACAAAGTCACTTAAATTTCCTCCTATGTTACCTCCTAGAAACTACAGAGTTTTGAACTTTAAATTTAACTCTTTTATCAATTTTAGGTTGATTTTTTACAAAGTATGTGATGTCTATGTATGTCAAGAGACAGAGTGAGGGAGTGAGAGTTCTTAAAGAAATTGTCTCACAAAATTATTGAATCTGGCATGTTAAAGGCAGATGAGAGAACAGGACACAGAAGTAAGTGTTCTGTCTTGAGTCAGAAATCAATAGGGAAGTTCAGCAGGCTGGAAATTCCAAGAGAAGAACAAAATTTTGGGAAGAAACAGAAATTCTTTTTTCTTGGAGACCACAGTTCTTTCTCCAGTTCTATTGATCCTCCAGAAAAATATTTTCTTCCTGTACCTATGATCTTATTTTCTGCAGGTCAAATGCTCTTAGTTCCAAAGAAAGGATGCATGTACTAGAAGAAACAGCAATTATTTACTTGAAGTGGATGATGTAGCATTTTGATAATATATATGAATAAAAAATGTGATATAGTTTATGTCTGTAAACTTGTCTGTTCCTTTGTGTATGATACCATTTCATTGTAGTAATTCAAATGTTTTATGTTTACTGGATTAAATTAAGAATAGGGCTTTGATTTGACCACATCAGTAGGCTTGAGGCCCCACCCCCATGGTGGGGTATATAAATGGACACTCACTCAAGAAGCCACACAGGAGAAGATACAGAGGAAGACTCAAGAGCTCCATAGAAATAGAAGAAAACTTTGATCCTGGGGCCCTGGAGAGCACTGAGCCATTTTCCTGATAGTTTACAGCTGGCCATATGAAGAAACTGGAGCAGCTGAGCATGGAAAGAAACAAGCACTATGCTAGCCTACACCTGAGATCAGAAGAAGCTGGGACTATGGAGCTTTAAGAGGAAGAAACAAGGCTGAACTCCCACTGAGATTGGCAACCATCTTGATTCAACAGCTGGCAACAGACTTGGGTGAGAAATTACCTCTTGATACCTTGAGTTGGACTCTTTAGGGCCTTGTAATTGTAAGCTTTTACCCCAAACAAATATCCTTTATAAAAGCCAACAGATTTCCAGTACTTTGCATCAGCACCCCTTTGGCTGACTAATACAAAATTCGGTACAAGAGAAGTGGCATCATGCTTTTGTAATTACCAGAGATACTAAAACAGTTTTATAAATGGTTAAAGGGAGGTTTTGAAGGAATTGTGAGATGCTTGATGGAAAATGCCTAGATTCCTTTAAAGAAACTGTTGGTAGTAATATGGAGTCTAAAGTTATTGCTGATAAGGCTTTAGAAAGAAATGATGAAACTATTATTGGAAACTCAAGTAAAAGCAATGCATGTTTTAAAGTCACAGAGAACTTAGTAAGATTGATTCCTCATGTTGTATGGAAGTCAGAATTTGAAAATTATGATCTTGGATATTTAGCCAGGAGATTTTGAAACTAAATGTGGAAAATGTAGCCTGGTTTCTCCTTGCAGAGTTTAGCAAAATGTTAGAGGAAAGAGGTGAGCTGATAACTGAATTGCTGGGCACAAAGAAACCCAAAACTGATTCTGGAAACTCCAAGCTTCTGGAAATCAATCCTCCAGGTGATAGTGCACTATTTGAGGAATTAACTAAATTTGGAACTTTTAGGCCAGGATTAAAAATACAGTTATCCAGGAAAGACTTGTGGAAAGTTTTACTCTCTGATGGCTTGGACCCCTTCTTCCTGCAAGCTAAAACAACAAGCTTTTTGAGAGAGTTGTATGAACAAAACCACTGTTAGCCTGGGCTGAAAGGGATATGGAGAGGAGAGATGTAAGGGGAAACAGCTTTAAGAGGAAAATCATGGAAGCTGAGGTATAGAATTAAGACATCTCCTTGTGCCAAGAGAGGAACCGCACCCCTATGTACAGAGAGGGTGATTTTGCTTGGTATTGGAAGAGGGTGGATGTTCCAGACTGATGTTCAGGGAACATTTTGCTGCTCCAGGTTACAGAGATCCTGGAGCATATTCCCTAATGGTTGGTGTGATTGAGTTCAACACCCCAGGTCTCTGAGAAGAGTGGACCTGATCCCCATAGGTCAGGGAAAGTGAGATTGACAGCCCTAGCTCTGAGGTGTGTAGACCTGTTCCTCGTATATTAAGGAAGGTCAGGTCACCAACTCACTTTTCTGAGAGGGTTGGGCCTGAATGCCAGATATTAGGGAGAATGTTGCCATCACCTCACTGTTCTAAAGGCATCAAGAATGTACCCCAGAGGGTGGGGAATGTGTGGCCATTACCCCAATGTTCTTGGAGGTTGATTTCTGGAGCACAGTCACCACCCAGATGCTTGATGAGGGTGGAACCTAGAAAAAGGCTGTTGGGAAAGCCTGTGGAAGGGATGGGCTCCAATGAGGCCCTGAGGAGAAGAAACTATCCTCTTAAGAATGACTCTCAGACTTTGAAATCTAATGGAGTATGCCCTGCAGGTTTTCAGAACTGTAGGGGACCATTACTCATATTTCCCTTCCAAAATTCTCCTTATGGTAATGCAAATGTTTATCCTATGTCTATACCTTTGCATATTGGAAGCAGGTAAATGGTTCTATTGGTTTCACAGGTCTACAGTCATGAGGGGAATTTGCCCCAAGACAAGTTGTATTTCTATAAACTGATTGTGATATGATTTTGTATTTAGCATTGCCACTGATTTAAGGCATTTTTAAAATATTGTAATATCTTTTTGGTATTCAGAGGGTGGGGTGTAGCAGTTTGATATTATTTATACATTCCAAAAAGAGGTATAGATTATGTTTGTAAATGGACCTGTTCCTCTGGGTGTGTTACTCTTTGATTGTATTAAATTAAAATGTTTTATGTTTACCTGATTAAATTAACATTAAGGCTTTGATTTGACCACAACAGTAGGACATGACCTAGGGTTGAGTCCCCACCCCTTTGGTGGGGTATATAAATGGACACTCACTCAAGAAGACACACAGGAGAAGATAGAAAGGAATGCAGAGGGGCTCCATACCAATGGAAGAGGAGAGGACTGATCCTGGGGCCTTGGAGAGAGCTGAGCCATTTGCCTGGTAGCTTGTAGCTGACTGTGTGAATAGAACAGAGCAGCTGAGTATGGAAAGAAACAAGCACTATGCCAGCCTACACCTGAGATCAGAAGAAGCTGGGCACATGGAGCCTTAAGAGGAAGAAGGGAGGCAGAGCCTTTGTCAAGATTGGCAACCATCTTGCTTCAACATGTGACAACAGAATTGGGTTAGAAATTACCTCTTGATACCTTTAGTTGGACTCTTTAGGACCTTGTAACTGTAAGCTTTTACCCCAAATACCCTTTATAAAAGCAAACAGATCTCTGATATTTTGCATCAGCACCCCTTTGACTAACACAGATGATAAGATTGCCATCCAGTTAATTTGGGGTTTCCATGCCTCTGAACTGACAGGAAAAAAAGAATGTACATCCAAGCCACTAATTGTACTAGATCCACCCAGCTTATAGAGATGAAATGCCTTTACTTAATTTAAATGGATTATATATGTTAATAACAATACTGAAGACCTTCACAGCAACATCTAGGCAGTGGTTAACCAATCAATGGAACTCCATAACCTAGTGAAGGTGACACATATAATTAACACAGTTCATACATTGTCACCTTGGCACTTATACATAGTTCCTTAAACATGATTAATCTCCATATAAGGAAGAGATCATGGGGCTGGCTGTACCCCAATGGATAGGGCACCAGTACACCACATGGGAGGCCCCAGGTTTGGTTCCTAGGGGCCTCTCCAAACAGGGCAGACCACCTTGAAGGGGCAAGCCACCATGGGCAGGACAGAGCCACCATGGGCAGGGAAAAAGTCCACCACAGGCATGGCAAAGCCACCATGGGCAAGGCAAGTCACCCACAAGCAGAACAGAGCCACCCGTGAGCAGAGCAGAGTCATCCACCAGCAGGGCAAGCTGCCCGTGTGTGGGTAAGCTGCTGCTCACCAGTGAGCTGACTCAACACATCACCACAAAGGGGGGAGACAAAGCAGACACAGAAGAATGCAAAAATGAACACAGCAAGAACAAGCAGAAAGGGGGGGATATGTAAAAACAAAAAAACAAAAACAAAAAAAAGAAGAGATCAAAGTCACATACCCTTCTCACATAGAATGACTATCCAGAGAACAATGGAAATGTACTAAACCTTTCCCTGAAAGAGAATTCAAAACCTTGAGTTAAGTTCTCTCTTCTTGATGCCCAGAAACATAAATTCTGTTATACAGCTAATATAACTTGGGCTATATGGTGAGAAGACAAGAAAGCGAAGAAAACAAAGGTATTTTTCATATGCACAGACACATATTCATAATAAGATGAGATAGAAATATGCATAACAATTGTATCATCATTTCTCCAACTGGTCAGTGGACAGAACTGGTGTTTATAACTTTTTTCCCAAAACCCATTCTATATACCTTTAGCTCACAACAAGTACTTCAATGGGTTTTATCTTTTTGGCTGGTGGGGAAAACTGAACTTTCATTTCTCAAGGATATGGACCACTAGTAATCACTCCTGAATTGGGTCTTTGTTATTTTCCATTCATTTTAACCACAAAGCATGGTTTTATTAATAGATGACCTAAGGTCTCTCCTGTATCCCAGACTTACTCTTCCACACCTCCAATGAGATTGGCAATGCAGGTTCCCCTTCCTATTCAGGATCAATAATCACATACAATTTTACAACTCACTTATTTGCATGTAGTTTTAGAGGCATTAAGAGCTCAAAGTGTCTGGGGAGCAGTCTTAACAACCAATTCAGTGAAATCATTGTTCAGTTGCCTATTTGAAGCATGTCTCCCTTTGAAACTAAGGTGTGTAGATTAGCAGACAGTAAGGCCAAGGAGACAGGAAGTGAAACATTTGATAGGGTACAACTGGAGGTGATAATGAGTGGTACCACCCATATTTCCACTCCTTGATTCCTTGACATATATCTCCAGGCTATGGAAGAAAGAACAATATATATTTGACAGATATTTGGAGTATATGACATATGCTGGGGAACACTGTTGCAGCCTGGGAAAGATTTACATCTTACGAGCTTCATGATTGACATTTTAATTTTTTTCTTTATTAGAGAGAGTGTGTGTTTAGAGAACAGTCATTCATAAAATACAGGATTCCTATATACCACCTTATTATAGAAACTTTGCATTTGTGTGAAACATTTGTTACTATTGATGATAACACATTTTATAATTGTGCTATTACTACAATACATGCTTTAACTTAGAGTTCACTGTGTAGTGAAGTTCCATGGATATGTTTTTGTTCTATGATGATATATACAATCTAACACTTACCCTTTTAAGTACATTCAGATATATATTTAAGTGCAGCTAATTACATTCATACTAATTGTGCTAATATCACCACTATCCATTATGAAAATATTTCCATCATAACAAAGATGAACCCTGTACATTTTAAGCTTTAATATCCTATTTCCTATCACCACCTCATAAACTTTAATTTCACATTCTGACTCTCTGAGTTTGTGTAATGGTTTGGCAGTTTTATGTAATTATGAATTCCAAAAATATAAATTAGATTATGCTTGTAAACTCATCTGTTCATCTGGGCATGATTGGTTTATGATTAGGGCTTTGACTGGGCTGCAGTGAGTAGGGTGTTGACCCTACACCTCGGTGGGTGTGGTCTCAAGTTTAAAAAGCAAGACAGAGATTTGGAGAAGCAGATTAGAGAAGCAGTTCTGATGTTGGAGTGAGCCAATCGCCGGATAGTCTACAGCTGAACTTGTGGAGGAAACAGAAGCTAAGCCCAGAGAAAAATGCAGCCCTGGCAGGAGAGAAACCCAAAGGCCTGAGCCCTTGCAGATGTCAGCAGCCATCTTGTTCCAACATGTGGACTTTGGTATGAGAAGAAACTTATGCTTTGTGGCCTGGTAACTGTACGTGTCTACCCCAAATAAATACCCTTTATAAAGACCGACCAATCTTTGGTGTATTTCAAAAGGCACACCTGTGGCTGACCAAAACAGTTTGGTTCTTTTAATCATTTCATATCAGTCAATATTTTACATTTTGTGTTTGGGTTATTTCACTCAACTTCATGTCCACAAGGTTCAGCCATGTTGTCACATGTATTAGGTCTTCATTCTTTTAATGGCTGAATAATGTTCCGTTGTATGTATATACCACATTTCATTTATCCATTCCTCAATTGATAGACAAATATGTTAGTTCCATCCTTTAGCAATTCTGTTTAATGCTTTTATGAACATTGGTGTGCAAATATCTGTTCAAGTTCCTGATTTCAATTCTTTGGGGGCATATACCTAGAAGTGGTATATAACCTTATATTACAATGCATGGGAGATATATAATTTCTATCTGAGAAACCATTAAACTGTTTTCTATAGTTTCTGTAATATTTTAAATTGCCACCAGCAATGACTGAATGTTCCTATTTCTCCACATCCACTCCAAAATTTGTAATTTTGTTTTTTAATACCAGTCATTCCAATGGGTGTCAAATGGTGTACGTTTGTGGTTTTGACTTGAATTTCCCTTATGACTAATCATGTCTACCATCTTTTCATGTGATTTCTTGCAATTTTTGTACCATCTTTGGAGAGATTTCTGTTTGAATCATTTGAATTAGGTCTTTGTCTTTTTATTATTAAGTTGAAGGTTTTCTTTATATATTGTGGATATTAAACCTTTGACATATATGCAGTTTGTAAATACTTTCTCCTGTCTTGTAGGTTGTCATTTTACTTTCATGGTAAAGTTCTTTGAAGCTCAAAATTTTTAAATTT